>JAOVVI020001920.1:0-22511 GCA_028571085.2 Nepenthes alata
AAGACTTATTATTTTATGGAATTTTCCTAGTTCATGCTTGTTGGACAGATAAACTATTATAGGCCATTAAAGTGCTAGCATTTTGTCCCGCGGAATTTCAGCTTGGAAAATATATGTGATTGTTGCATGTGCCCACAGTATAGGCTGCTAGTTGTGCCCATTTCAATCGGTATTCAGTGCATGTTCCTTCTATTGTGTGTTAAAGTAAACAATACTTCAAGGTATTTTGCTGGGTTTTAGATAACAGTGATATATTTGCATTTGTTTGTTGGATATATTTTGTTAAATCTTTTTTTTTTTTTTTGCTTTTAATGTCAAATGCAGTATTTAAGGGAAGAATTGTCAAGGATAGATGAGAGTTGGGCTGCAGCACGTTTTGATTCTTTGCCGCATGTTGTTCGTATTGTGACCTCAAAAGATCGTGCAGGTGAAATACAAGCCCTAAAAGATCAGAGTGATATTATCGAGGATGTTGTGGATGAAGTTGTGCATGCTTATCACAGTGGCTTTAATAAAGCAATTCAAAATTACTCCCAGGTACCTTTTGCTTCACTGTACTCTAAGGTGGAGATGAGAGCTAAGCTCTTCCCTGCCTTCGTTTCCTGGAAAGTATCTGTTTCTCAGCATCTTGGCTACTATTTCATATGATTTTTCTAGTTGTTATTTGTCTCTTGGAAAATATAATTTTGGAAATTTAAATGCCCTTTGCATTTGATGTGTACCCGACCAGTATATAATTTTAGAACATCTTCTTTGTGTTCCGCGATAAACATATGTTGTAATGTTCATTTTACGATATATTTTACATGAAGAATGTTCTGGTGAAAAGCCCCTGTTTTAGGAAGAAGAAGAAAACATACAAGTTGATTTCAATAGTCGAATAAAGCCATATCCAACAACACTACACCAAACCAAACTAATCATTTACTTTCGTTGTATAACAGCTAACCAATGTTGACATCGTTATCTCTGGTACTATCATTAGTATCGGCATTTTGGTACTTAACTGCTCAATTCTCTATTCCATATGACATTGATGGTCTAATAGCCAACTTGTAGTATTTGCCATCAAATTCAAGTTGTATTATCCAATTACATAGGGTGATTGAATCTTTTTTCACTGTCACCCAACTTCCTTTGACTTTCTGTATCCTCATCAGTTGCTTCAACAATTTTTTTGAGTCATTGATCGAAGATATATGATTAAGTTCCTCTTGGTTGATTTTCCATCCTTATTGTCTCCTGACTCTCCTCCATACCTTCTCTATCTATTGTTGTTCTAAACTTGCATTCTATGGATTTAAATCTTTTTTCACTGTCACCCAACTTTCTTTGACTTTCTGCGTAATATCCTCATCAGTTGCTTCAATAATTTTTTTGAGTCATTGATTGAAGATATATGAATAAGTTCCTATTGGTTGATTTTTCATCCTTATCGTCTCCTCCATACCTTCTCTATCTATTGTTGTACTAAACTTGCATTCTATGGATTTAAATATTTGTTCTACTAATTCTTGAACCTTTTGCTTCCAATGGCTCCTAGCAAACTTTCAATTCAGAATTAACAGCTACCCTTGTCTGATTTAGAAATTACCATGTTCAAATAGTATGTACAAAGGCACACTATCTTAAATTTGCCTAGTTAGTCCATCCATGGCCAAGCCAAATAGATGAAAGCTCAAAGTTTGTGATTAGAACTGCATCACTCTCCCCTGCATGCATCTTCACGTACGCAATTGTTCCATCATTCATGTCCTTCTTGACTTTTATATATGCAATGAAAATGTTCTTAATTGAAGTTCTGGAGAGGACTTATTTTGGATTGCATTATTATGCCTACTGTAAATCAATGAACACCATTTGAAATCCCTTTGATATTTCTTTCGAACTTTTCCATTAGATGCCTTAACAAATAGATAGCTTCTATTGCAGGTTTGGATCGCATGAATCCAGATTGGTTCTATAGTGTGCTTATATCTTGCCTTAACCTTTTTTGACCACCATATTCCATAATTCACGGTATGACTGAATAATGAATTGGAATGGTTGAATAGTGCAAGAAAAGAGAAGCTTTATATTTACTGGTATTGATTTTTTTCTGTGCTGTGCTACCTGAAGTATTTGTTTTCTCTGCAGTTTGGTGTGGCAATGTAGTTGATTTCTCTCCTTTAAGTTCATGCATTTATTTATTTATTTTGGTTCCATGTGAAAGACATTTTTAGGCCAATGGCATCCTTCTTCCATGATAATAACTCTAGTCGTAGATGAACACCAATTGTTAGGTAATATCGTATAGCCATTGCATTCTGGAAGTTTTTGTTTTGATGGGCTCTTCAGAGCTGTGCTAGACTGCTAGTCTTGGTTTCCTGTGTATATTTGTGTTTTTGGTGGCAATTCTCTGTTTGCTTATGTAGATGTTGCCTAAAAAAATGTACCAATCGTCCCAGGGAATTCAGGGCCCTGTTTAAATTTCGAGATTGTCCTTTCCTGATTTCCAGGAATTTTGAGAGAGAAATTTCTTGTGACAGACGTCTGAAATGTTGAAACCTCAATGTCCAATTTTTCTGGTGGTGTACTAATTTTTGGTTTCAGAATGTGGAAAGCCGATAAAAATCGGGACTAGAAAATTGCTACACAGTTTCAGGTGGGAGATGCTCGATGTTTCTTAAGAACTGGGTTGCAACTAGCATACTTCATTTACTAATTCTTAGTATAAATTGTCTGTTTAAGATTAGCATGTAATCTAGAGCTTTTATTTTCATGTCATGGAAAGAGGAGAATGTCATTGCATCTGAAGAAGGAAACTTAGATCTCTCTTATGAAGATGTACTGAATCCAACTGCATTATATGGATATTCCTCAGGGAAAATCTGTTAGAGTGGGATTGAATACCAAACCTCTCTGAACCCAATGAGAACAGAGAATATGGTATAAGTGCTACGTCTTGTTTACTTTAAATTCAGTTGTTGCAGAAAGTTAATGGATCTTGAATTTTGCAAGGGTTACTTGTGATGGAAAAACTAGACATACTGACAAATTAGAAGTGTTCACTTGTGTTGAAATTCCAAATACTTGATCGTTAGAAAATGTACAACTATATTTATTTTTACCTTTAATAAGTGGTAACACTTTTTGCTTGTTTCGAATTGATATTATTCTTGAATCCTGAACTATTAAAAATTACTGGAAATCTTCTTGTATGTGAGAGCCTTGTTTGGTAACTCTATCACTTTAGATTTTATGGAAAAATGAATGCTTGTTTTTGGAATTAAAATGAATGCTTGTTTTTGAAATTTTATGTAGCCAGGGATGGCAAATTCATTTGAATCTGCAGAGTACTCGCTCCTATTGCATATCCTATCCTTCCTTGTACAACTAGTCACCATATTGCTATCTTTATTTTTGCTACTGCCATTTTGATGAGCATGTTGGTACTTAATTGGATAATTTTCTAATCCATATGACATGAATGGTTTAGCAGGCAACTTATAATATGACATTTAATTTTAAAAGGCATTATCCAATTACAATGGATTCTTGAGGCACTTCTCTATTTTTGATCTGTTGACGCAATATATTGGATTATGTATCGTTTAGTAGGCTTTCCATGCCTATGCTCTCCTCCTTGCTCTCTCTGTCTATGCTCGTACAAAATTGCAATATATGTTCTTAGTTTTTGTTTTGCTAATTCTTAAACCTTTGGCTTTAATAGCCTTCCTCCAAAATTTCAACCTAGTATTAAGGCCTTCCCTTGTCTGTTCACCAATACTATAGCATCTCCCAAGTCCCAATAGTATGAACCTAGGAACATTATCTTGGATGTGCCTTGGTAGGCCATCTATTGATTAAGCTGGTACTTCTTTTTTCCCCTTAGACGAGAGAAAGTAACTTGTATGTCTCTGGGATTCACGCCTGGCAAGTGACTTGAAGATGGATATTTGATTGTTAAGAACCAGAGATGTATGGATCTATCACACGGTGATAGAGTGAGCAGCCTATCATTTAAATGTTTGTCGAAGTGCTCATAACCGGAAATACAGAGGTGAGTAGATAGGACAACGAATATGACAATCTTGGATGGTAACGTGAATTTTTCTTCTCTAGTTTTCTGCCTCTATGATGCTTTTATGCACCCTATAAAGAATGTTCAACATGTTGGTCCTGCATGATATTTCTTGGAAAAGTAATACTTTTATGATCATATGCTGTTATATGCCCTTTGTCTCCCAATTTGTAGTAACACCTTACCCAGAAAGAGCTGGTCCTTCAGTTTTGGGAACCCTGGCTTGCGACTTCTCCAGCATATGCATATCAACCCTTTGCTTTATATCATTAATGCAATGCAATAAAGTGTTGCAATTATATCCTCTTTATTATATTTCTATGCTGTTTTCTATTCATTTGCTTCTTCCTTCATTTTCAAACCTCAAGATTATTTCCCCCCTTTTCATTTTTTTCTACTACTTTGAAAACTGAAAGGGTCGCTTACCCATGACAGTCGTATTCATTGCTATTTAATTTCCCTTTTCTTCAGATTCTGCGGTTATTTAGTGAATCTGCTGAGACTATTGCCGTCCTAAAGACTGACTTAGCTGAGGCAAAGAAATGTCTTGGTGCTAGAAACATGCAGTTGCACCAGTTATGGTACCGGTCAGTGACATTGCGACATATAATCTCCCTGTTAGATCAAATCGAGGGAATAGCTAAGGTATGCTCAATCATGATTTGTATCTTTTCATGAATTCGCGAGTACAATATTTCTGGCCCGTGGTTTTGTCTTCTTGTATGTAAGGTATTCACAATTGTGATTCATATCTCTTCATGCTTTTGCAAGTACATTATTTTTGGCACATGCGTTTGTCTAGTTGCATGTAGAGGCTATCATTTGGCCACTACATGATCTTATCTCAGTCAAAGAAAATCAGATGATTCCCCATGTAAATTTCAAATTCCTTGTTTTGGATCCTTGATTTTGACTTCTATGTATGAAAGGATCTGTATTCACTTTTCATGCTCTCTGTAGTTGGCTTTTGTTTTGGGTGAGAATTCCTATAGGGCCTTCCGTGTTGTTGATCGGCAAAGATGTATTTTTGATTATTTAGTATCTGTTAGTTATGGCATTGTTTTTGTGCTGATTGTGGCCCAGGTTCCAGCACGCATTGAGAGGCTTATTGCTGAAAAACAGTTTTATGCCGCAGTTCAACTGCATGTTCAGTCAGCATTGATGCTTGAGAGAGAGGGTCTTCAAACGGTCTCTCTCTCTCTCTCTTTCTCTCTCTCTGTGTGTGTGCGTGTGTGTGCGTGCGTGTGTGTGTTTAGTATTCTGTCTCACTATTGTCTGCTTACCCCGAAGGATTTGTTTTATCATGGGGATCTAAAAGCTTCTTGTCACAGGGTTGTGAGCTAGATCATCTGTGTATTACTTTGATCAGTAAGTAAGACCTCCAAGAGGAGTGTACATGTACTGCTGGCATATTATGGGATCAAATTACTCATTCGTGACCTCAAAATGCTTTTTATGATTCTTCCTTACCTCAATATTTTCTAGAATTGTATGATTGTTGGAAGCTATAATACGGCTAACTCAGAGTTGTGTATGGATTTTATTCTTCTTCATTACATTTGCATTAACATGCACAATCATCTGTACATAACTACATATTCTAAACGATGATCTATTTGGGGGTATTTTGATGGGATATTAACTCCCTCAAATTTTGCCTGGTTATGTTGAAAATCTCTTTATTTGGTTAACTGCTTGTTTGTACTTTTAATTGAAGGTTCAGTTTCCAGTTAAATAGAACTGTATGTGCAAAGTCAATTTTTCATCTACTGTTTACTATATGTTCTATTTATCTTAGTTAGTTGTTTATTTTCTCTACATGGTGTTTTCACTTTGTTATGGTTGTTTGAAATTTCTGCTCACTAATTTGCCAACTCCTTCGCTTGCATGCCTCAGTTTGATGTTTCTGTTTGGTATTGTCATTCAGCATATGAAATTAATTCTGTCCATTTTTCATGATGCCATGTCTAACCCACAGGTAGGTGCTCTTCAAGATGTCAGATCTGAGTTGACCAAGTTGCGTGGAGTGCTCTTCTATAAAGTATTGGAGGACTTGCATGCCCACCTTTATAACAAGGGAGATTATAGGTAATTCTTTCTCTCTCTCCCCTGACTTGCTTTATTGCTCTGTGAGCTTGCGTGCGCTGACAAAATGTGCTCATTAAATTGGTAGCTGAAACATAATATTCTAAATTTGATGTCCTATCATTTGCAAGAATATTCTGCTTTTGACTGCAGCTCTGGTATTGGCTCACATATGTGTGATAGGCACTAGAAAAAAACATTTGTTGTGAATTTTTGGAAGATATATGAGTTTTCTTTTTTGAAGGAAGAAACTAGAAAGCTTTATATATGATGAAAGAGTCAACCTGCAAGCCTTGTTTCTCTTTGCATCTTTAAATTATTTTGGTCTTTTAAGGCTACAAAAGCTCTAAAATTGCTTTCTCTGCCCCTTTGCTTGGCTTTGAGGGTTTGTGTCTGTGCCTTAATTTGGTGGCTCTTCTGATGGAGATTTTTTGTTTCTATTTCTTGTCCCTTTAAGTGCTTCCGATTCCTTTTGAGTTTGCATGTTGAGAAATGAAGGAGTCCAGGAGGAATTTGTCAAGCTGATGCCTTTTTAGCTGGTTGAGGCTCTGGAATTCTAAGGTTGGTAGAAGAATTGGTATTGATTGTGGTGGATAGAGATGAACGCTAAAGGTTATTTTTGTCTTCTCTTGTGTCTATGTGTGTGTTTTGGTGGTCATGTGGTCATACATAGTTTCTTGTACAAGAAGGGAGAAAGCCCTCGGATTTGACCTTTCTTGGCTGTAAACTTTGTCACTATCGAGTTTAAGAGGAATGTTAAGGTATGATTCTTGGCTGTAGAATAAAATATTTGCTAATATATATTGATGTCGGAACCCCATATATATTTTCCGATACCATTGGAAATTGTGATATATTGCTGTTTTGCTGATATCAATTAATATTAAAGTATCAGCTAATGTATACAATATGTAAAATATCGGCCAATATATTCGTTTTTTGGTCTATATTTTAATACTAGATTACTATCTATAGAATAATTTTTGCTTTTGATGTGTACAATATTGATACGTATTGTTTAATATGTCCGATATTAATATGACTGTAGTCGACTGATATCAATATCGATATTTTCATCTACGTTCTTGACACTTGAGGAGTAAGTTTTCCATGAGAAATCAAAGGAAATATTCCTTTCCAAGGATTGGAAGCTGGGTGGTGGAAATATATGGTTTGTGTAAGGGGAAGCAGGAAGGCCCCTCTTGCCATTGCATAGTTGGAGTTGTATGGAGCAATCTAGGATATTCAATAGATTATTAGATGTAGGACAAAATATAGAAGGAAATACTAGAACTTTGATAACATGAATAAAGAGAGAAAATGAAAGGGATAGATTGCATAACTTCAGTTACATAAGAGAAAGTATTTGGAGTATCACTTATCTAACAAAGAGAATTAATCTCTTAAGAAATCACTGAAAGTGTTAGGACTCACTCAGCAATAGAATACCATCAATTATGATAGTTTGCTTAGAGACTCACTTACAAGAGGAACATTATTTTCACAATGAAGCCAGAGCTTATAATCTTACTCTTTTCTTCTCTCTTCTCTACACTAGTCTCGTCACAGCAACAAAGGCTGTCTTTTAATGGCAACAAAAAGCTGGAGTAATGGGTAGCCTTTAGAAATCTTCAAAGCATTATTTGGCTGTTCTTGTGGTTCCAAAATAATTCTTTATTATTGAGCTTTGCTAACTGACAGCAGCCGATGCTCCTTGGGTTGGAACTCCTTCCTTATTAACGCCACATGTTTGAGGGTGACAGCCATTAGGAAGTGGCGTTGGTTTTATTACAGCTCCATCAGAGTGCATTTGGAGTTCACGGGGAAGTAGTTTCTAAGTGGTTGTAGGAGAAGGTGGGGTGAATTGAGTTTTGTAGGGAGGAGTAGAAGAGGATTGAGGTGCCATTGATTATACTTCAATAGGTAGTAATGATTTTGAAGGTTTTCGGCAGTAGGGTCCAAAGGAGGAACCTTGTTGATGTTGAATGTCATGATGCATCCCTTTCCTATCAAACCCAATGTATGCAATCAGCTTCTGGAATAATCTAGTGAATGGATCTTTTCTTTGCACGTAAAAAGTCCAACAATGGAGAATCTGGCAAGTTTAGTCACCCGGTAAGCAAATATGCCATAGCTTGTACCTCAGCTTGGCTCAAGGATTCCTTTCGATGAAGGTGGGAGCTTCTCTTCAATTTCTGCTTCTATTATTTCCATTGAGTTTGAGAGATTTTTGTGTTATTGGGGATAAGTTGATGGGATAGACTCAGAGTTTACTATGGAAGAAAGGAGGTTGAAGCTCGGGAATTGTGTTGGTATATCAGTGGGAAATGATAACTGCAAATGCTTTTCTGAAGTAGTTTTGGTTCAAATTTCAGATTTAGGGTGCTGAAGCGGGCTCAGGTATGTGCTTCCAAGGGTTTTGGCTTTTAGCTTGCATGGATACATGTCTGATGATTTCTGTCCAGAGGACTTAGTGTTCAGGTTGACACATGTACTCGTTAAATCAATGAAAATATGACAATTTTTAGAATATAGTTGATTCCAACACTTACATACAAACATGTGACCAACACATAATCGAGTGTGAGAAATTGCCTGCAAGTGATAGTGAGCAATGTCGCCATTGTGCCAAGCCTTGTCCTCTAGTTACATAAAAAGTAAAGACTGATAAAAAGTAATTTGGACGACATTTTATCTGAATGATAGAATGCTTTAGGTGTTTGTTTTACTATTGTTTTGTTGAAATTTGCCTATGTTTAAGTTTGCAGTTGACATTTGTATACTCATTAATGCTTTTTGGCATCTAATATAAAAGACTTTTATGTACACCTAGGAGTTTTCTTTTTTGAATTATTCTAATATTTAAAATGGCCTTCTGCCTCTCTCTTATTGAATGAAATTTACCTACTTCCATTACACTCAATCACAGCATCTTTTTTAAAGAACATTGGCTACCTCCGCCATAATTTGTTACTGTATCATGTTTGATGAAAATTGTCTATCTCTAGTCAACCTTATCACTTTTAGATGTAATCAAGATCTGGATGAATCAACTTTAGGATTTTCATATGTATCCTGGTATGAGATTGGCTATGCTATTATTTATTTAATAAATTGTTTGGGTAGGGTGGTTTTAGAAGGCCTGCACAAATAAAAATATAACCTAAAAACTACGAAGCATGGACACAAATATGAGATATTGACACAACACTGAAATGCCAACACGCTAATTTTCTGACAATGAGGATTGACGCGCTGGGACACATTAATAAAAATCAAGATTTCATACTAAATTGACAATTCAGTATGAACAACTTTGTTTTTGTACTAAATTGACAGTAATACTGTTTTTATTTTTTATCCTCATCTAACAAAATTTCATAGGAAAAATGATATGCAATCGAACTAAAATAACCGAGTTATGCTAATAAACTATTACAGTAGAGCAATAATGATGAAATAACTTAACAATATAAGACAAACTTAATATAGAAGCACTTTATAATTGCCCAAAAAAAAAAAGATTCTTGGATAGTGTCAAATATAAGTGTCAACCAAATATAAATGTATGTCACTTTCAAGTTTTAACATGTACATTATTTTCTTCATAGTCTCCATTTTGCTGTCTTTGCAGTCACCTCTCCACTCAATTCTCTATGAGTCTGTTTTGAAATGAATGTAACAAACAGCTGATGCTAATGAAATGGGCCATTTTAGAGTTTTCAAAATTACAAAATGATCTATATTTTTTAAATTTATATTGTGAACCCAATTTTTTGTAAAATTACAAAATTATTGGATGTGTCCAAAACCTGTGGGGATAAAAAACTAAGAAAGATTTTGGAAACAGCTATGAGGGTGTCCAACACGTGCAAGTGTGTGTCTAGAGCGTGTCGGATACCGACACTTTAATCCTGGAAGAGTGTCGATGCTTATTAGCGAAAAAATGGAATTTGTTTAAATGTTACATGTCGAACCTTGACCCATTTGTTGTTGGGGAAGTCATAATCCTATGCTTAGCCTCAGTATTAGCTATTGTGAATCCGAGGGGAGCCTGGTTAACCATAATAGATGGATAATACATTTCTGAATACTAATATTTATTAATTAGGTCAGCCTCAGAATGTGAGTTACTAGACTCATGTTAAGGTCTAATTACTTGATATCTGCCCTCTTTCTATCTTTATGTAAAAAGATTTCACATTGATACCTCTTATTTCAGTTCTCTCTCTCTCTCTTCCTATGCCCCCTTTTCTCCCCTCGCCTTTAGCTATGCATGCCAACTGATACGACCACTTACTGTAATATATTTAATGAGCAACTCAGCCTGTGAGGCTTTCATGTTGTAGGGCATGGTGATGTTCATATGCACACAACCTTATCATTGTAAGACATTTTAAATCATTAGATTTTTCATTTTTAAATTATTTTGGTTGATATTAATTGTTGATGTCTTTTACTTATTAGGAATTTTACTTTTTCATGCTAAATCATAAATAATGCTGAAAAACCTTTGGAATTGGCGATGCTTTCTTAAATGTAAGATTGCCCATGTAGTGCGTGGGATAATATCTATCCATTATTGGTTTAAATGATGGTTCATGTGTAATCATTCGTCTTAGAGGTCAAACCCTCCTCATGGATTAATCTTTTGTTATCACATTTGTATTGGGTGCGGACCTGCGACTGTAGTAATATTTACTATATTAGTCCATGCATTAGTGTTGAACGTCACATGTTCCAATTTTTTTTAATGATCTCATCAAAAGAGTTATTTACCAAATCTAACAATCAACAATGAAAAATACGTGTGTAATTAAGCTTATACCCAAATCTAATATTTTAATTGAGCTTTGAGTAGATTGTGAAAGTTTTACCTTCTTAGTGGTTTTTAGGTGTTATTGGATTTTTGTTTTGATTTGGAAAACACCAATCAAATTGTGTTTTTGGGCCTAAAATCCCAATAGATTTGTCTTAGAAATAATACTTTTTAGCTAAATCATGAATAAAAAAGAAAAAAAGAAAAAAAGGATCTAAAAGGGTAATCCTACAGTTTTTGTTTTTGAAAAAATCTTGCCTCAGTCTCAGATCTACAACCAAATGCTTGCTTTAGAAGATGGAATTTATATGGAGTTGTTCAATTAAGCCATGAGTATGCTTTGATTTTGTAAGATTCGAAAGAAAGTAGAAAAACTTGAAGGAGAACCTGAGTCCTGACTATCAGTAATGAGAAGGATAAAATAATTCCTGTTTCACAATGGCCAGTATATAATATCGGCCGATATGTTGCATTATGTCTCCAATATGGTGATGTTACAAGTAATTTCCTGGTTTTTGGAAATATCAGTTTGAGATCTCCCATTACTGATATGTATTGGTTGATGTTTTTAATATCGACAAATAGTTTGATCTATGGTCCGAAATAATTTGCTTTTTACCATATTCAATTTTTTAACTTGTCTAATTATGTAACCTGCCAGACTGGGTCCAACTCACTAATCAAAAGTCAGTCCCACTGTCGATGCAGTCTGGCTCTGATAACTATGATTTACCTGCCAAATGCTTTTCATTGTGATTTTACCCAAACTTATTACAGCAAAAATCCAAAAGTAGCTCAATCCAGAATTTCATTTAGTGGATCTCTTTTTTCTTGCATGTGTAGTGAAGTTACTGACTAGATGTACCCCTTCTTCCTCCAGCATCCCTTGCTTTGAAAACCCGAGCCACGACTTTGCCATGCTTAACAGCTCCACTACACCTATAGATCGATCCATGCTTGACGGCCGCAGTTGATGCAACATTATTACCACTGATTAACACAAGGATTATAAAATCCTCCCTTATTGTATCCCTCCACCTCTTCTGATATATTTACTGGTGATCTGTTGTTATGGTTTGCGCATCTATTGGAGCAGTCATGACCATCAAAGCATCGTGAAATCCATTGGAGCAGACATGGCCACCAAAGCATCTTGAAAGACTTGTCAATGATCTCAAATTTATCCCTAGGGAATAAAACTTGAATGCTCTGTTCTACTCAAAATTGTTTCAATGTCCAAGTACCTGCTTCCGTTATCTGCCTTATCCTTTGCCGATTACTAGAAATGCTGGTTGTTGTTTGATTGCACTTATCCTGCCTTGAAAAGGGTAATTAAGGACAAATGGTTGCACTTGCAATATGCTACAGATGCTGTAATTTTAATCCAACAGTTGTTTCTGTGTTCACTGAAATATCAACAAAGCCAACATCATTCACCTTATTGAATTTCAGATGGGAATTGAAGGTTTAGACAGAATCTCAATTGGTTCAAGGGATGACTTCACTACTTCATTGACACGGTGATATTTATATACAGAAAAGTCGCCATTTGATGATAGTTTCCAAGGATTGGTTTAATACTGGTTTCCCAATATTGACAATGATTTGCTACATAAAAAAGTAAAAAATGTGACTTAAAAAAAATGTTAATTGAGGCATTAGAAGAACATTTTAATTTCGATAATATAGGATACCAAGTAAACTTCTTCCTTTGTAGGTAAGCTGGTATTACTAATTGGAGTCTATAATATGTGCAATGTCACCCAGTCATGTTGCTTTTTACAAAGAGGCACATGTGCAGTTTTTGCTGAAATGCATAGATGCATGAGTGTCATGTGCCACTTTGGAGAAAAATCACATGTACTGACGAGTTCTCGATTTTCATTAATGTTGATAGCTACGTCTGTTACTTCAGCCTTTTCTTTTCTCTTTTTTAATCCTTGTCTTTGAGAATGGCTCCAACCTTTTTTCTTCCATGTTGGTGTCTGGTCTTGTGGCTGTGTCTTTGGTTTTGCTGGTGGTTTGTTTTTATCTTGTCCGCCATGGATTTTCTATGAGAAACTCTTCGAAGGATCTGTTCAATTGTTATTGGTTGAAGCCAAGTGATGCAAAAGGGGCATAGCTGAAGATTAGCATCATTAGGAACTAATATATTTTATTATATTGTTGTAATTTGGGTTGTATTTTGCAGTCTTTTAGCAGTATAGTCTTGATTTTATTATTGAGGGTGAGCTTTAGTCCTACAGTAAGGTTTCTCCATTGTTACCTAGAAGTCATGGGCTCAAATTATGGAAACATCTCTTCAATATAGGTGTAAGGCTAAACATCTCTTCAAATTATGGAAACATCTCTTTGGAGCCTGCAATTTTGCGGGTATCTTGAATTAGGCCACCTCATATTCTAGCTTTTGTTCATGTTTTATGTAAGGAAATTAGGATTTTAGATTTATCTTTTACATATTAGAATTTAAGTTAAATTAGAAAACTTGGGTAGATATTTTCTGTAAGTCATAGTATCATACTTTCATTTGTTTTCAATGTTGAATGGAATTGTACTTCAGTGTGTTGATTTGAAGTTCAATTTTGTTTTCGGGTGTGTCCATATTATGCAGATCACATTCTTCAAGCCTACTTGAATTGGATGACGAAATTTCGATGAGTCCAACCAATGCTGTAGCATATTCAGCGAATGTTTCACAACCAGTTTCACGAAGAACCAGATTACTGAAAAGTGATAATCAAGTTGATGCTTATGGGCTTGGAGATGGGTCATATAGGGCTAGTACCACTGATGGAGGGTAAGATAAATAGTCATCTTCTGCATTGCTACTTGTTTTCTCGTCTCTGTGCCTTCTCATTGCCGTCGGTGTGCAGATGTGATTACATTTGCTATATGTGATTACATATCCCGGTTGTCATCCGTTGCTGCCACGTTGTGACGGTAGCACCGACGCAACTGCAAATGGTTAACAAAGACTATAAAATTGACCTAAAGGCATATATATGCGAGAATTGAGTAACAAATGACAATTCTAAGACTAATAAGGAACCTTGGTGATGATTTTTTGATAATCTGAATTATGTATTATTATGAATTGTTATTTTCAAGTGTTTTTAATTAAATCTTAATTTCTGACAATTATGTTAAAACTCGTGTGTCATACAGGTGAATAACTAACATGACATGAGCATGTATGAAAAAAATTATAATTATTGATTAATCAAGATAAAGCTAGTAGATTGTAAATAATAAAATGCAAAAGTGGTTGGTGGTGGTAATAAAAGGACATCACAGGGGCACAAGGGAGAGAAGAAAAGGATGGTAATTTTTAATGATAGTTGATAAAAGGAAATCAGACGACAGAGAGGTACATGAGAGTGAGAGATGAGAGAGGGAGTAATAGGATGGTCAGTGGTGATTGCCTGACTGTCGTCAAAAGAAAATGAGAGGGCACTTGGGGGGGGGGGAATGGAGTGGAAATTATACAAATCGGACCAAATAATTTCAAATATAGGGAGACTAAGACATGTCTGTCCACCTCGGCTGGTACAACTTGAAGATAGTATAGATCCTAAATTGGTGTAATTATGGATTAAGATATGAGTATTGGTATGCGTTGAAGTTATATTGTTATATGTTGTATGACGTGATAAGTATTGATATTTGACTTTATGCAATTTTTTTTATCGTTACCACATCAAAAGTGAATTATTTACTGAAGTGTGATAATCTTTGTCATATATTTGCATATCTTAGGAGTTTTATTTAATTTTATTAAAATTAAACTTGATGTCGTTACTGGTTTCGAAAAATACCTCAAAACTTTTGATCTATACATGCTTCGTACCTCAACAAAACATATGAATTTAGACTCCTTAAGTTTAAGGTTTATTTAAATATGTGGACTTACGCTTTTGAGAGCAAAGCAAAGCAAGGAAAATAGCCTATATAGCAGCTGATAATTGGAAAGTTGAACGATATATCGCTATAGGTAACTGATATAGAGAGATATATTAGAATATTTTGTGTATGGGCAAATTTTGGTATTGAAACCTATTTAGGTAAGTAATGGAGTAATCTTAAGTGAGCCCATGTTTCTGGTGGGCTTGCTGCCTGTAAAGTTTAGGACTACTGATATAGAGAAATATATCAGAATATTTTCATGTATTGGAAAATATCGGTATCAAGACCAATTTTAGGTAAGTAATGGAGTAATATTAAGTGTGCCCAAGTATCTGATGGCCTTGCTGCCAGTAAAGTTTAGGACTTTTATGATGTTTTCAGCAATGTTACCTGCTATCATTATTCATGTTGTCAATGGTACAACTGGGGATTGGGGAGTATGGTTAGTTTTGATTTGAATGGGGTGAGGTTTATGTTAATTGGATTTATCCATTTTATTATTTATAATGGTCTCTGGTAACTGTTTGTTTAAACATGAAAAGTGGAGATTCTTCTTTTAATGGCCAGCTTCCTATTTAATTGATCACATTCCGTGGCTTTGTAAGGTCCCACAAGGGGGTGTTTTATGTATAAAATGGATTAGGTAATCAAGGGTAGCCTGTTGATAGCTACCTGCTTGCACCAGGCCATTGTCTTGGGTTCTATCCTTCAGTCTCCCGATGCCTATCTTACCCATTAAAGGTGCAAAGTATGTGGATGTATTAACGCAGAGGTCTGCTTACTTTTAGGTTAATGTGTTTTTCCCCCAAAAATCCATCCCCTAAGGTTTTTATGCTAAGTAATGGTTTTGAAAATTGGTTATTGTGAAATCGATTTTCAAGTTCCTTGTATGCTTACTGGTGGTGTATGACAGACCTCATGTAAAGATATTTTCTGATGGTAATTGCTGTGATAAGTTATTACAGTATCTTAGCATTTGGATTTTCTCAGTAACGGCCAGTAGAAGCTAAAAGTCTGAAATTCTCCAAACTTGCCAACAATCACCTTAACATAATTTACAGATTCAAATGAATAATATTCACGCATATAATGGATGACATTGAAAAATGAAAACAAAGCTATGGCATATACTGATGTAACTATGCTAGATACTGGCCATTGCTGTTATGGAACTATTTTAGCCATTGCAGCTGTTATGTAACTGCCAGTATTTGTAAGGAATCCAAATTTTCCAAAATTTTCCATTCTTTCTTTATTATAAATTCTCTGATTCAAATGAAAACTTTTGAAATGTTAAGAAATTACATTTGACTGAAAAAAAAAAAAAGATTCCATACTTATACCTACGACCTCTAGGAACTTAATTTGGGGTTTTACTAGCCTCATTGGAGTCACATAATTTCATGCTAAGGATCAGACATGTCCTTCCACAAAGCTTGTTTGCTTGGTTATCTTTCATTGCTTGGCAATTGCTTTATTAGGGCTTGATTAAGTCGTTATGACAAATAACACTAGCTATTACATGTTTCTAACTCTTAAAGCTTCTGTGGTGATGGCATTTCAGCATGTCAATGTTGATATTGGTAAATTTACTTCCAGATTTTAAGATAGAAATTACATAAAATGGCAAGTTGTTGTCCCTTTCTTCTTTTGGGTATTAAATCAAAGAATGCCCATAGTTCAAACTTCAGAATAATGGCTGCTAAAAAAGCAATGTAAGGAATTGTGAAAGTAAAAACTCATCAAATTTGTTATGATCAATATATTAGCATTCTTCAACTTCTGAACTCGCAACTCATTAGGTTTCAGGAAATTTTGCAGTAGTTCAAAAGGAGAAATAATGATCTTATGATAGCAGTTACCAGCTTAATTTATGTCTGTGATACTGCTGTGCCTGTGATAGAGTGAGCGGCTGTGTTTGCAGGATTGATAAGTAGATTGACAGATTATCTAACATTTTGTATGCTTCATTCCATTGTTTATATGTATCTATTTTCATTCTCATCAAATAAGCAGGATAATTATCTTGTAATAGCTTCCATAAATTGAGTTATTGAATATTTTGTTAATAGCAGATGGCTTAGTATGCCTGTGCTTCCAATGGGCTAGTACAGCTTGTCGGGTGCTCTTTCACAGGCAAGACCAAAGTTGACTGTTGGCTGTGTGAGATTCCTCACTGATTAAAAGGAAAAAAAAATGCCTTTTTGCATCAGCACAGTGGAAGTGTAATTGAAGTACTATCTTAATTTAGTAGCATCTGTTCTTTATAATGTACTGGTAGGAATGATGCTTGTTTCTCAATATGTTCTGTAGTTCATTTGATGGACGTGATGACGAAGTCATGTTGCAACATTATGAAATTGCATCAGATGAGTATATTCCATCTGTAAGGGCCAATGGTGGTGATAGTATCCTGAAAGAGAGCAGAATTCTTTCTCGACAGATTCCTCCGTGGCTTTCATTGGCTACTCCTGATGAGTTTCTTGTATGGCCATTTATCGAAACTAATGTCATTCACTTTAAACGGTTTTCCATGCCTTTATTGCCATTACTTCAATGAAATTTGTTTGTAGGAAGCTGTGAAAAAGAGCGATGCTCCACTTCATGTGAAGTATTTTCAGACCATGGTTGAATGCTTGTGCAAGCTTGGAAAGATTGCTGCTGCAGGGGCTATAATATGGTATATTCTCAGGCCCAAGCAATGTCTTTTTACTCCATTGTATTCATGGTTCAATGTGCTTATCTTCTTTGTCAGATGATTAATGTGTTGCCACGAGTTTGAGGGTTAATATCTTCTATTTTTGGTGTTTAATCCATTAATATTTTTTGTACAGGATTTTGTGGTCCCTTGGTGTAAGTTCTTTGTGGATGATATTTTATGATAGTTGAGACTGGAGGTGGAGTAGAATCAAAGTTATAGAACCATGGAGAGTGGCATTTGTATCTAAAGGGCTTATTAACATAAGTAGGAGTGAAACAGGCACATTTCATCTTTCCCATAATACAGAGTCTAGGAAACCAAAAAAAAAAAAAAAAGAAGGATGAAAATCCTTCAGCTACGATAAAGAAGGTAAAACATCCTTGTTAAAGCAATGAAGATTAAGCTTCTTATTAGGGAAAAACAGTGATAGCCAGCTGACTCTAGAGCCATTGATTTTTCATCCTTTTCACTTGAAACCATTGCCATGCTAGTAATTCATGCTTTATTAAAGCTGCTTGGCCTTGAACAGAAGAAAATCTTTTGAGAGCCTTCTGAGCATCAGCGCCCGGAGTCATATTGCAGTGAAGAGATGATTGAGCGAGCCAAGAATCAGTCAAACATCCATGCAGCAGAGGACCAAGATCTACCATCCTGCTATTCTTTTATAATTATGAAAGTGAAATTTCTATTCCAAGCTGCTTTCGAATAAAAAATAGAAACTATTAGATTCCTGAATCAGTTGCACTGATTATGAACAAGTGGGTTGAAAGCTGTAATGCTTTGTAAATGATGTCACATCAAACGAACGTCCTTGGCATTTCGTAAGAGTAGATCCTCTAAATTGCAACACTTTACACTATGAAGAGCCTCCAAAAATTTGCTGAATGATCTGAGAAAAGTGAATGTGTTGGAGACACCATACTGTTTAAACCCCACAGATTTCAGCATAGTCTGGCACAATTGCTTATTTTTAGGCATCCATTTTTAAAGGATCAGGGAAATCCATGTGTGGAATTGAATCATAAACCCAGTCGCCTTTCCAAAATAGGATAATAGATTGCATTGTTATATAAATCGCTACTTCAGTGAGATCTCTAGAATTGTGATCCTGTTTTTAATTCCATCAATCTTACCTGGCGTAGTGCCCTGATTTTTTTCGGCTTCAACGTTATATGGTCAGGTGCCAATGTCCCCCTTTTCAACTTTACGATGTTTTATTTTAAGAATTTTGGGAAAACGGAGGGTTTCCTTCCATTGGTGCCTAGACATAGAATATGTATATAAATTATGAATGCTTCATCCTTTCATCAAAAGTTAGTGAAAGTTAGTTTGGGCATAGTTACCAGATTGGCCATAACCCCTGCTCACTGCACTCTTGTTCATTGGACCTGACTCTCGATTTATGAGTTTCTTGATTCAAGGTGACTTGTGTTTCAATTAATTTGGAATGGTGAACAAGATTTGGATGGCTTTTGGATCATGTTTTGTCTAAGGAAATTAACAAACTTGAGAGCAACTGAGTGATTGATGGCAATTTTGTTTCTGAGGCATGTAAAGAAGGAGAAGAGCATATTGACTTGGGAGTGGGAAGATGCAGGGGGGAGAGAGAGAGAGAGAGAGAGAGAAGAGTTGGGCCTTTCAGGAGCTATGTTGCTTTAGGATATTGTAAAAATTCTGGCAGACATAATCCTAGTATACTTTTCTTTCTTCTAGTTGCGCATTTGGTTTTGGGTTGGAGGGGCCATGATTTTCTTTCTTTTGGTTGAGCCTTTTGGTTTTGGGTTGGTGGAGGGCCAATTTTTAAGGAAAACAACTGCATGTTTTGGCTTAAGGCTACTTCTAGTCAGTGGCTTTTGAGTTTTGTGAATCTAATGTTAGTGATAATTGAATACTACAGAGGCTTCATTACAAGAAAGGTAAAACATATGTGAATTGATAAGTTGTTGATAGCACGTTATTTATGAAAATACATATTTCATGAATTTTTATGTCTAAATGGAAACCAAGAAGTGTTCTCTACATAGCATGCATAATTGGTCAACATGCCAAAACAGCAAACTTAAGAGTTAGACCTCATGCATTCCCTTTCTAGGGTAGGTTGTATATCCCATTGTGTCGCTTCTCAGGACTCAAGTGCACTGTGGATCTAGTATCCTCGGGTTTGAGCAATTCTCATTTGATCCAAGGATGCACAACAAGCAATTTGAGCTATATTCATCTTATTTGAGAATAGGACTGTTCAATAGCTTGATGTGCTTATTAGGCATCTTAAAATCATATGAATATAGGTTAAACCAGTGTTCATGCATGTTCTTGAGGCTGTTAAACTAAATTTGGAGTTTTGGTGGTTAAAATAGTAGCTTGCAGACTAAAAACACAAAACTAAAAACTACTTTTATGTTTTTATGGTATTCTTTTGGTTGGTTGGTAAGGGAGAGAGGTGATGGGAAAGGGTGTCGCATTTTATGATATTCTATGTTTAGGTACCAGGTAAAGACCCTTCCATCACTCAAAAAAAAAAGAATATTGAAGAGAAAGCTGGGCTAATTGTTAGACCCAAGGATAATTAGAGCTCAATTTGGGTTGTATTGCTGGATTGCTAGAGTCACATATAAGATGGTGATGATATAAATCCTGTCAATGTTGTGCTGATGCTGCCACAAATTTATGAGGATGCAATTTTTGAACAGATTTTGTTGATTATGGATTTTGGGATTCTTAAGTGTATGATTCGGTCATATTTTTGATAACCATATTTGGGAGATATGTCATCTGAATGTACTGCTAACTTAAAGTTGGATTCTATAAGGTGGGGTGTGGCTGGTCATGCTGGGTGGAGCCCAGTCTGTGGTAGTTGAGTAACAACAATTAAAAAAAAAAACAGTGGTGGAAATGATGATTTATGATGGAGGCATGATCATACATGAAGTGATATGATGTGCAATAATATTTTTTAGGATAAAGGTGTGGTGATGCTAGCAAAAGAGAAAATGTGAAAGGTTAAGGTGGTTTGGTCATGCATTGTGAAGACCATATAGTGCATCTATAAGGAGATGTAGTGATTTATTATACTAGAGGTAGAGGGCAACTTTCTTTTTTGAGCCACAGATGGTAGAGGAACATTCAAAGGAATGTTCGAAGGAAATCATCATACATGATCTGACATTCTTGGAGCTAGTGGAGGAAATGGGCCATAGCAACGTTGGATTGCGGTAATCTTTGTAGCTATCCCTGCTTACTAGGAAAATGTTTAGTTTGATTTATTTGACTCAGATGTGTGTTCGAGGGCTGTAGATGCCAAACATGATTCGAGAAATATTTTTCAGTTCCAACAGATTGTTTCATGAATTATTGCCTATGCTAATTATTTGGTGTATGGCGTAGTTGCATTTGGTTTAGAAAAATGGTTACATATTACTGAGCTGATGAAGTTAGAGAATTAATTGTAGAGTTATTGATGGATGTTGCGTATGTAGTGTCTTCTGTAATTTCTTTTTTCTTTAATATTTCACTAATGCCATTTGCGTGTAATTGATTACACTGGTAAATCAGCAGGGAATTTAACGTGACCACTTAAATAATGAGTTGAATTGTCCTTGATGTATTATTTGAATAGTTTGTCTTTTTGTTCCTGTTAGGCATTGCAGCCAATTTTTGCCATGTGGTTTTAAATTTCTCAAGGTTTTTCTTATTCTCTTTTTTCTCTGTTAAATGTCTGAACATGTTTCGTCTCACCCTCCCTCGTTCTGTGTTTTGCAACAGCCAAAGATTGAGACCTACAATTCATGAAATCATAACTTCGAAGATTAAAGGTCATGCAGAACTTGAAAACTTGTCAAAGCTTGGAATTGGTCAGACTGCTAATTCCACTACTACAACTCTACGGTATTTGAAGGAACAGATGAAGGCTAATCAGTTGCCAAAACAAAATTGGGAAAGTGGAATATCAGTCACTGGAGCTTTATTGGCTGTCAGCCCAGTCTCACCTGTGATGGCGCCCACAGGAGCAGCTCAGACTGCTGCAAGGGAACTTCTGGTTTTAATTCTTGATACTGTTGCAAAGATATTTGGTGCGATGTTGTTCTATTTCTTTCATTTGCATGTTACTGTGATATATACACCTTAACCTAGATCTATGTTGGTTAGAGAACCATGTTTTGGTTGGGGAGCTTCTTGAATCAAAGGCCAGTCAACAAGTTGACAAGAATACCTCAAAAGCAATAGTGCCCGATTTACATTGGAACACTGAAATGGAAGGATCTCAGGTCACTGGAGGCTACAGCATTGGTTTTTCATTGGCAGTTCTACAGGTATGCTATTTTTCATCATTTTTCAGCTTTTAACTAACCTAATGGGTGCTTTTGCCTATTGTTTATTTATTACTGATAAGTGTAAGCGTTTATTTAGTGATATGAGAATTGGATTCTAAATGTCTTATTGATCTTCTCACATTGTTAATTGTCTAAGAGTGAATGCCAACAACTCATATGTGAGGTTCTGCGTGCAACTCCTGAAGCCGCATCTGCTGATGCTGCTGTACAAACGGCCAGGCTTGCAAGCAAGAACCCTTCAAAGGAGAAGAGGCAAGCTGCATTAACTTCATTACTTGCTGAATTATTTGACTTTACTGTAATGATGTGCCTAATTTGTGGTCTGTTCTCCAGGATAATAAGTTTGCCAAATGATTGTCCCGAATCCATGTGTTTTGGTTTTGTATTTGGGATTTGATTTTAGTATGGTGCCAGTACTTGATGAATGTAAATTTTATCAATGGATTCTGTGAATCCAAGTTCTGTCATAAATAATTTTTACAAATGTGTGCAAGGATAGTGTTACCGGTCTCATTGCATCTGACACCCCGATATCACCACCACAGCTGAGAACCCGTAAAAGCTCGCGCACAACACATCCTCCACGTAGATACCGGGATTTCATATAGT
>JAOVVI020001921.1:0-22511 GCA_028571085.2 Nepenthes alata
GGAGCATCAGATGAAAACTACACATGGGAGCCATTGCACTCACTCAAACTTGGGTTTCCTCACTTGGAGGGCAAGGTGCTTTAAAAGACGGGCTTTGTCATGGTTACTTCCAGAAAGAGGAGGAAGAAGCGTAGAGAGAAGTGTCAGTAGAAGTAATCGCATGCATGGAGAGTGGCGTCTGCAGAATTAATCAACAATGAATTAAAAAATCAATGAAGTTGAAGTGCCAAAGTTCTAGGAGGGCCTCGTGGCTGCTTAAGGACGGTGGAACAAAGAGAGTAGCATAGGAAGAAGTGTAGAGAGAAGTCTCGGCAGAAGTAATTGCATGCGTGAGTCTGTAGAAGTAGTCATCAATGAATCAAAACATCAGTAAAGTTGAAGTGCTAGAGTTCTAGAAAGAGGTCCTCGTGGCTGCTTGAGGACCCAGGATCAAAGAGAGTAGCGTGGCAGCTTCTAAGCCTTTGGATGAAAGCTAATCCCAACTGTCCAGAAGGCACCTTGCTTGGCTCGTGAATGCGTCACATTGGGGGCACATGGCCAGATGTTCACAGCAACAACTGAGCACAACAGCAGCTTCAATAAATCAACAATATCTTTTTGTTATAAGCATCTTTTCTACCTGTTTTCTGTTAAAGAAATCAGTTAAATAAATGTAGGAATTTTAATTAGGAATTATCTATAAATAGAGAGGTGTATGGTAAGTAGTGGATATGAAATGAAATTACCTTTTTGAGATATTTTGCTTGGGAGACATTGTTCCTTCTCGAATTGGAGCAACTTACTGCCTTTTCCATTCTCGCTTTCTTCACACCATTTCAATTAAGCTGGATTCCCAGCCGTCATCCATCAAACCTAAATAAAAAAAAGAGAGCATCACTTTAACAATCTGTGGCCCTCTTTTGCCAATTTGAACCATGACTCAAGTTAACACCTATAAAAATATGACTGAAACTTATCTCACTAGATAGCTTAGAAAACTATGGCTTAAAAAATTTACATTGAAGTGAAGAGCCAAAAGAATACTCTCTCAACCCTTCGTGTTTCCTTCAGTATTCTTCAAAAACATTGCTTTAACTAATCTTCATGTATAGATTTTAGGACTCCAGAGTTGATCTTTTTGAACCACCTTTCAACAATGCTCTTCTGTCTGCTCATTATTCTGATTATTGTTTCAGCATGCATGCAACAACCCTTTTAATTTTTTATTTTCTTTTATTTTCCTTCCATTGTCATTTTGATGGTGAAAACTCAATATAGCAAGATCACTACGTCCTCCCTTGTTGTGTTGCCAAATTGATTAACCTTCACTTTGATACCACACTATGTACAGCGGTTTGTTGAATCATTTGACTAGGCTGTGAATATAGCCATGAAAAAGCAAACATTTTAGTTCTGTTTTGCTAACCAAGGTGATAGATACTACTAACTATATGTTGTCCATTCATGTAGGGAGATTTTTTGAAGTACTTATAGGGGTGAGGCCTGAGCCTCTGTGGATGTTGCTTAGCAAAGTTGGGCTTTTGTATGCATTGGAGCCAGTTTTCACTGTTATATTTGTTATAAACATGACCACAATTTGGGAGAAGGTTATGTCAGTTTTAAGAGCTCAGATATTCAGAAGAATATTGATTCAAAAGGTAATTCTCTGTTATGTTTGTATCATACTCTTATTTTGCGTCACTTGTTTTGAAATTTATGTTTACCTTTATCATTGCCTTGAAGTTTACATGATTTATTCAGAATTTCCGGGTTATAAGTTAGGTACAATGTCAACCTTTTTTCCTTTTTGGTCTGCCATGACCGAGGGAAGCGAGCCTTCAAAATTATCCTATCTTCCTTTCTATGTAGAAATGAGGGACACTAAATTACTTAGACTTGCAAATTGTGGCCCAGTTCGATGTTGGACTAAGAATCCTCAGATGTTACTGTTGTTATTTCATTCAAACTTGATATCTCCCGCCTTTTGTGTGAATCATCCTTGTTTTTGTGTAAATTACCCAAGTTATATCAGTGTTGAAGTTCTTAAGTAATTTAAACTCTAGAGAACACTAGGATTTCTTTAAGTGTGCCTACTTTGAACAATTCTAGACATGTATACCTTCATACACTCTAGCGACATATTGGTTTCAAAATTGTTTCAAGTACCTCAATTCTACTGCAACTATGTTCAGACTTCTGATATGGTCTGGATTCGTTCATAGTTTCTGCAATTTCAACTGTTTTTTAGTTGGATATGATGTCTTGACTTTTCCTTAATTTTTTGACGTTACCTGTGTCTTTGGCAGGTCATTTTTGTTACTTTTCTTTTTGTGCACTTGTGGCATCATTTTTGGTGAAACCTTTTTTGCTTATCAAAGGAAAAGAACAAAATTATGCAGCTTGGTGCATGATCTTTTATTATATGATATGTGAAACTGTTCCGTGCTCCCACCTATTTTACAAGAAGGCATATTGTCTTTGGCCATAGCATCTATTTCTCATGTGGGGGTTTAAAATTTTTTTAAAAGGGTAGCTTAGTGCACAAGACTCTCATATTATGGGGTCTGAGTAAGGTAGTTGAAAATTCGGTTTATTCTTAGATCACCCAATCCAAATGTACTGACTGATTTTGTAAGCTACAAGTGCTTGATTGCCACTTATACTGTCCTTGGGAGATATTTAATTGCCTTCTCTCTCTTATACATGCAGGTGGAATTTTTCGACCGCTACAAGGTACTGATGGGAGATCATCATTTATTTATTAAATCTTCAGGTGCTCATTTAATTTATTATGGATGAAAGGAATCGGACGGCTCATAATTGCTGCTAAATTTTGTTATTGGATAAGTGAAATTCGTTTTTTGTGCAACATGTAATTTCAGCACTCCATTTCGGATATCTATCGGCAATTGAATAAGGTGATCGGTATTGTACACAGGCTGTTTGCATATAAATACTTGTTGGGAAAATGGAGGGGAACCAAGTGACCCTTCAATGTGGAATTTCACATCATATATCAATTAAGTGAACTTGCCATCATATTGTTTGAGAATGGAATAAACCATAATAGAAGTGTTTGGTTAGTAGCACAATAGTAAAGCAGGGCAGTCTTCCATAACAAATTTGCTTATCCTGGATTCATCTTTTTCCTCCTCCTGTCCCACCCCAAAAAGCACACACAAGTTCGTGTTTTTTTTTTCTTTTTTTTGGGGGGAGGGGATATTTTTGCCTCCTTGGAAGGTCCCACAATGATGTCATGGGTCAGCCAAACAGCCTTTTGCAAGGTGCTTCAAATTTGAATACATATTTCATCAATAAATGTTTTCAGCTGATGTAACATAAACATAATTCTATGTGCATCTATTTGCATTGCTGGGTGACCCATGTATTCATGTGTACCTTCTTATGAATCTGTATGATACTCTTTTTCCCAGGCTGCAGGTTACTAATTAATTGTTGTGTGTATTTGTTATAGGTTGGTGAACTTACTGGTTTATTGACCTCTGATTTGGGTTCTCTTAAAGATGTTGTGAGTGAAAATATTTCACGAGACCGTGGTTTCCGAGCACTTTCTGAGGCAAGCTACTCTTCACTAAAAACAAAAAATAAGCTCTGTTATTTAATTTAGCATGTAGCTATTTTTGTTTGAGGTGCTAATCCTTCTTTTCTGCTTGATTTATTATTTTTTGATAAAAAACAGAGACCTAGAAATTTCAGGATCAATTAAGGTTGATTCAGGTTTACCCTGTTGATAGCTTGTAATCCCCAATATAATTTTTAGTGTATTTGGCATTTCTGTTCTTTTCAGGTTATTGGGACTATAGGCATCTTGTTTGCTCTTTCACCGCAGCTTGCACCAATCCTGGGCTTGTTGATGCTTACAGTCTCTGTTTTAGTTGGTGAGAATATCTCCTTTTCTTCATACTAGTTTAGCAAATATAGCAGGTGTTACCCACTTTTTTTCCCATGTTTAGTATAAAATTCAGTAAACCAAAGTCAAATTTAGTGCTATTTCTTTTTTTGTTTTTGGCAAAGTCTAGTTACAAATGGCATGTGCATATGTTTATGTATATTTTTAAATCATTTAGGCGAATAATTCAATGTTCCTATGATCTAACTTACATATTACAACTCATTTGCATGCATCCTTAAACAATTTTGATTTCTTTTAATGTGAAATTGTTCCAGAGTTAGGTTTTTTTGCAGAGTGGAACTAATTCTGGTATCACTACACAATTTTTAAATTATTCCTTTATTACCCAGTAATTATCTATGACCTTATAATATTTCTTAAGATTTCAAATTGAGGTCTTTACTTTTCCATTGACCTTTCTTCGGCTTCTAACTGAATTATACTGTTGAATTTTTTCTTTTCTTTTTTCATGAAATTTATAAAATTTATTTCTTTGACCTGTCGAACAGATTTCAAAGTTCAAACGTTTGATTTTTCAGATCTATGGAACATAACTTCCAATGTGAACTTTTTTCTTAAACAACGAAAAATCATTCATTAACAGGTGCATGCTAAGGAAGCAAAAGTATAATTAATATGCCTGCCTAAGGCAATCTGTTCCAGGCATTCAACCTTATGTTTTCTTTGTCCCTTTCATTTTTGTATGATTATGGAGTTATGCTGGCCATCTATTTTTTTCTGGCATTTAAAAGGTTACCTATTGCTCAGTAATGGTGTTGTGAAAATGTCTGTTTTTGGATTGCTTCTGCTTATTCCTTCAAATTTGTGCATGCTTGTCAGTGACCGTCTATCATTTTCTCCATCAGCTGTTTACAAGCGGTCAACTGTCCCTGTTTTCAGAGAACATGGGCTGGCTCAAGCATCAATGTCTGACTGTGCCACAGAAACATTCTCTGCCATCCGTACTGTAAGCTTTTGTCATGTTCTTCTTGGTTGATCTTTTCTATAGTGTTAATTGATTATTATTTGGGGGGGGGGAGAATTGTTTCTTTGGATTTGTAGAAGTTCAATAATCTCTTTCCTTGGGTCTATTTTTTAATTGAAACATCCAATACTGCAGGTGAGATCTTTTGGCGGAGAAAAACGTCAAATGTCAATATTTGGAGGCCAGGTAAGATACCAGTTATTCATCCGTATCCATCGTTATCATGCACTGACAACCATGTTACAGAAGATATTCATTGTCATTTGCTGTTTCCAAATCGAACCAAAACAAATGTTATCTTAAATATATATCATCTCTTAGGTTAGCATATTCTTTTATTTATTATATAATTTTATATGTATATTAGAAAGGAAATGATACTTACCTTACTAGAAGGCTGTAATTGCTGAATTAGGGGATGCAATAATGAGCTCCTTTTTGTTATTTAAATGAGAATAAACCCTTAATAGAAGGGCATTGAGACCAAAACTGACAAACCATAGATTCTCCGATTGCTTGGTTGATCTAGTGCCCTCTTTTGTGTGACAACTATTTTGTTTGATCTACAGGTTCTTGCTTATCAAGCTAGTGGCATTAAGATGGGGACTTTCAAATCCATTAATGAATCCTTGACAAGAATTGCAATTTATGTATCTTTGATGGCCTTGTATTTCCTGGGAGGAAATAAAGTTAAGGCGGTAAGAAATTCTAGTTGTTTGCATTGTCTATTTGATATTATTCTTAATGTTAATCCTTTATCATATTGGTTTAGATCAGAATTTGACATAGATTAACTTCCCTCCTAACTCTTGTAAATATTTCATGTGCTTCCATGATGCATGCAGGGTGAACTCTCCGTTGGAACTGTAGCTTCATTTATTGGATACACCTTCACGCTAACTTTTGCTGTATGTCATCAAAACCCTTGCCCTCCTTTCCTCTCCTTAAAAGAGATTAAGAAGCATATATGTAAATATTGGCAAATATGTATCAATATCGGGCTATCCAATATTAATATTTCTCAATACCATAACAATATCATGATATGTTTTTATATTAGCAATCGGCCGATATTTAATATATCAGTTAATATAGCCTTGTCAGTTTATGATTTTCAAGACTTTTTCTAATATATATGTGTTGTCCAACATATCCGATACTGATATAGTTGCAACCGATGTTGATATTGATATTTTCTTCCATGTAGAGAAGTAATCTAATGGAACTTGATGCCATTCATGCCCTGCAGGTACAAGGTCTTGTGAATACATTTGGGGATCTTCGTGGAACATTTGCTGCTATTGAGAGGATTAATTTTATTTTTTCTGGGGTAGAAATTGATGAAGCCCTCGCCTATGGTTTAGAAAGAGAAATTCAGTCAAAAGACATTCTGGATGAAGTATTTGGATTATTTTATGTGAAAGGATTGGATAATAAATTGCAATCTCTATCTATGCGTTACATGTCGGCCCTTAAATCATCAAGTAACGTGTCTAGCCTCACTTGGTCTGGCGACATATCTCTTGAAGGTAATTTTTATCATCACCTTTACGTATTCACTTTTTGAAGCTTGATGTCATTGAAGTATTTATGCAAATATCGGTCGATAGATATCATTTTAGCAAATATATGTTGGCATCGGGACTCCTGATGTCAATATTTTTCAATAATGTGTTAATATCGCGATATGTTTTCACATTAGCGTATATAATTTTGTTAGCTTACGATTTTTAGAAAAAAATTTTCATCCGATATATCCAATATGGATAGGGTCATGACCGATACTGATACCAATATTTTCATCTATGTTGATATCTAATCTAATCCCACTATGCAGATGTTTATTTTTGCTATCCCCTGCGACCCGACGTCAATGTCCTTAATGGTCTTAACCTGAGACTAAAATGTGGAACAATTACTGCTCTTGTGGGCTCAAGTGGTGCAGGAAAAAGTACAGTAGTACAATTGTTGTCTCGCTTTTATGAGGTTTGGTCTTTTTTATGGGTCTATACTCGCCCTTCTCAAATTATATATTATGTTTTTTCCTTATGAAAGTATCAGTCACTGATGTTAAATATTGATATTAGCCCCTACTAATATTTTTTTAATACCATGACAATATCATAATATGTTACCTTATCGATAATATATCATTGCATATCGGCCAATACTGACGATATTTGGTCGATATATTGACTAATATGGCCCTATCAATTTACAATTTTTAGGCTTTTTTTTTTTCAAATATATCGGATACCAATATATATTGCCTGATATTGATATGGCCGCAATTAGTACATATATTGATATTTTCATCCATGGTATTAGTGAAAATGAATTGAGTCAATTGATGTTTGTTTTGCAGCCAACCAGTGGTCGAATAATGGTTGCTGGAGAAGATATTAGGACATTTGACAAGAGTGAATGGGCACAAGTTATATCCATAGTGAATCAGGTATGTCTCAATTGTATCCCTTAAACAATTTACAGTGGCTTGGCTTTGCTGCATGCATGGATGAAAATATTGGTATTAGTGCTGGTGCTAGTATCAAACATATAGGATAACACATATCGGTATCGGATATATCGGATGACTAAAAAAATTTTTAAAAATCTCAAGTTGATAATATGGAAACATATCGCGATATTGTCACGGTATCAAAAATTTTGGTATAGGAGACTCTCGATATCAATACATATCAGCTATGTATAAACCAATATTTGCATCTATGGCTACATGACTTTGCATTCTATGTCATCTTTCCATCTCATTAACTGAAATCTGCTGAGGCAGTCTTCAGTTAAGACTAACCAATATCAAGATTCTACTTTTATCTTAATTTTATCGTAGTTTAAAACTTAAAATTGTCTGGAAATTTATGTTGTTATCTATTTTGTATCTTGTGTCAACTTGTATACTAGATTTTGTAAATACTTTAGTGAAAAATTTACATCTGGCTTTCAGTATCACCTGGATTTGGGGATTCGAGGCTGAATTGATGCTTTAGATGCTAAATCACCTGAACTTGAAGGAGATTGCAACTTCAACTGACTGGTAGTACATCTTTAAGATTTTATGTTTTCCATAAGATTACACAAGCGGGCTGGACTTTTTGAATAACTTCAAAAGATTTGACAATATACTTGATGGATTAAAATATTGGTATTGGTGATGATATTGGTATTAGTTGCGGCCATATTGGTATTAAATATATCATATAATGCGTATCAAATATTAGATATATTGGAAGAAAAATAATTTCTGAAAAATATAAATTGATAGGGCCTTATAGGCTAATATATTGCAATACATCGCCAATACAGAAACATATTGCAATATTGTTATGGTATTGGAAAGTTTTGGTATTCGAGAGCCCCCATATTGATACATGTCAGCTAATATTTACAATGCCATACCAATATTTGCATGAATGCCATACGCAATACTTGTGAATTTGTATGAGCCTAGCATTTGGTTAGTTGGATCCATGTAAGAGCAATTTAATTAGAGATTTGATTTTAAATTTATAGGATTATCCTTTTTTCCTCTTTTAACATTGTTTCCCGGCAAGAGGTTTTTGGCTGCCTCCATAATCCACGGTTCTTGCTATGCTTACTGATTTTTTTCCCTATTTCATTTCTCCCCTAGTAGGATCAAATGAGTAAGTATTTTAAAATGGTAAAATGAAAAATCTCGACACTCTTATTTTAGTGTCTATGGGTATGAGTATTCTCATGTATCTATCTGCTTATCTCTAGTTGCTCAGTCTTTAGCACTGAAAGATTAACAGATGAAATGCAAACTTGAAAAGGAAAAAGCAAAAGACAACCATTGGCCTGTACTGTAGTGATAACATACCCATTCAGAGATGTAAAGGGTGAGTGAATTTATAAGACTCAAACATAAGCGGGCTAGATTATTACTAGGAAAAAATGTCTTTGTTTTTCTGGCTTTAGTTAGGGAAAATATCTAAGCGGTTCGGTTGCTAGGCTAATAGGCATCAATATCCTTGGAGGTGTTGCATATGTTGTTAGATGGCAGCCTAGTTGGAAGTCCGTTGACCTGCTGTACAGGACTAGATGACATGCAAAAATGTGATGAGAGCCATATCTCAACTCACATATTTCTTAGGGAAGATCTTTTCCATTGATGAGGATATTAGGGTTTTGAATGTTGGTGATTGTAACACCTCATCCCACCTCCTAGATGAAAAATGAATACATGTAGTTTAGGAGACCTAAATGGGCTCACTACTAGCAGTTTGATCTCTTTCGGTTTCAAGCATGGTTGAAAATATTTGTATTGATCGCAGTTATATAAATATTAAATATATTGAACAATATGAATTGGTGTTGAATATATAAAAAACTAATACATGTAGTTTATGAGACCTAAATGGGCTCACTACAAGTAGTTAGATCTCTTTCAGTTTCAAGCATGGTTGAAAATATTTGTATTGATAGCAATTATTATAAGTATCGATTATATTAAACAATATGTATTAGTGTCGAATATGTCGGAAGAAAAAATTTCTGAAATCTTAAATTGATAAGACTGTATTGTTCAATATTTTGAATATTGGCCGATATGGAAGTATATTGTCATGTTATTACAATATTGAAAAATATTAGTATCGGGGGTTCTGATATTTACATCAATGGTTTCTGGCCTAATTTAGAGATAAGGGTCCAAGCCTCAAAGGGATTTGATTATTTAGTAAGTAGCACACTTGCTGTATTACACCAATTTGCATTATCAATGGAAATTTTTCTTAGTAGCAACAACGAAGTCAAATAATGGCAGGATGGAAACTCGAGCAATAGCCTTTCTCTTTGCTAGGCCTTTCTTCAATGGTTGGAGCCCCTTATTCTAGTAGTTCTTTGGCTAAGAAGGGTGCCTGGAACAAAGTCCCACTAACAGACGGGCCCTGTTGGAGGAATATTTGTTATTCTTGCCTTGTTAGGCACTCTCCTCAAAGATAGCACCTTGCCTTTCACATCATAGGTAAGGAAGCGAAAAACTATATTAGTCTTACTAATCAATTGCCTTATGCCATGCTTTAATTTTATTCCTTATAGCACTGGGTTAAGCTTTCTTTTCATTGGTCTCAGATAAAGTATCGTTTATATGCTGATCTTTCCTCTCCATCTCATCATGTTGTTTGCTTGGGATAATACACCCATTGGCACCATCCTGAGGAGTTCTATTTCTAGCCAAATCTCATTGATGTCTTTATTTTTGGGCTTCCCTTACAAACTAAAGTTTGACCCAGTAAGATCTATGAGCAAGTATGTGTTATGCATCCCGTGTATTTTGAGGGTGAATGTTTGAGAACATATTTAGACTATGGATGAAAATGTCGGTACTGGTATTAATATCGGTTGCAGCTGTGTTAGTATCGAATAACGCAATATCATTATCGAATATATTAGAAAAATAAAATTTCTGTAAATTATAAGCTTACAGGGCTATATCAAATAATATTTGTATCAGCTAATATGTAAAAATATATCACTGATACGATAACATATCATAATATTATCCCGATATCGGAAAATATTGGTATTGGGGGATTGACACTGATACATATCAGTCGATATTTATAATATTAGCCGATATTTATATTTGTGATTTGGACAAGTTTTGGTATCTACATTCATAGACCTCATCTCAATCCTTAAGATATTTTTGTTTAATTAGATTAGAATAAATTCAGTTACGTTGGATTTTGTTTTTGAATATTTTCAAAGGCTTATATTATCTTCGTTTAAAATGCATATATGATCTCAGCTTCAGGCAAGTTATAACTTTACAGTAGTGATTTGAATAAAAGCTCTGTTTTTAATTTCATCTTGTTAATAACCTTTTGCAGGATCCAGTTCTTTTCTCTGTATCTGTTGCAGAAAACATTGCATATGGCTTACCGGATGCTGATGTATCCAAAGATGACGTGATAAAGGCAGCTAAAGCTGCAAACGCTCATGAATTCATCATATCACTTCCACAGGTATGCCATGCCGCCTTGAAAAAAGCAAATATGTTTTTGATAGTAGTTTTCCTTATTGCTAATTTGACTTAAGATCTAAAGGGCTATGACACACTAGTCGGTGAGCGTGGAGGCCTACTAAGTGGGGGACAAAGACAGGTATCTATGTGTTACTTCTATTCTTGTATCCTAAGAAATACACTCTCCTGACACATCCCAACACGTTCGGATGCGTTTTTTACACACCATAGACAATTTTGGACACAATTGGAACACATTTTGGACACATTCTCGTAAGAATCTTTGCTTATATTTTGTAATTTTTGGTAATTACAAAGTTTAAAGAGGTAAAATTGAAATGTAAATGTTGATTAATATATAAAAAATTTGTTTTATTGAGTTTTGCTTTGATTTGTTAATTGTACCATTAGTATCATACTATTTTAATATCTTGTTGAAGATGTTATAATATTATTTATTTATGGTGGTTCAATTATATAATTTTTCATAAATTTTTTGGATTGAAAAAAAAAAGATTCATATTTATTGCCAATTTAGTATAAAATAGTTCATCAATTAGAAAAATAATAAATTATGATTTTAATTAAAGTGCCTTTAATGTGTCGTATCCGCATTTCTGGAAAAATAACGCATTGGTGTATCGATGTAGTGTCCGTCTCCCGTGTTGGTGTCCACGTTTCTTAGCTTGTATCTAATAAATGCAAGTTTCACAATTTATATATAGATTGATGCATTAATTGATTTTTTCTTGTTTGCAGAGAGTAGCTATTGCAAGAGCAATTCTTAAGAATGCCCCAATTTTGATCCTTGATGAGGTATTTAGTAGATTCCACCCTTCGCATATAAATTACAAACCTCGATTATTCTGAGTTATGCTGGCAATGTGATAAGGTTGTCATGGGGTTCTAACCATCGACACTTTTCCCACATTGAGCTGAGAACAATTTTTAATTATAACTTGTTGGAAAAGCGGAACACTTGACACCGTCAGGCACCTTTTTCTCTCAATCGAGCCACGAGGGACAATAAACACATGCAATCAAGTTCACAAACTATACAAAATATTTTTTTTTAGTAAGGGAAAAACCATATGTCCCTATCTCCGAAAATATTTCAACTATAATGAGATCCGGTTACAAATATCTCCCACCAAGCCAACACCTTCACAACCACAACACCATGTTTGAAAAACCACTTACCAATAACCTCAATCATACATTGGTTTGTAATATTACAAGTGTATAAACCCTAACAATCAAATAAGAGTAAATACAACCTACAAAAATATAACCAACCAGTAGTATGTTCGATAACATATACTAAAACAATATACCTAAGATTAGCAAATGATGGAGCACAAATCAGATTTTAAACGAAATCCTAAAGCTTCCCCTTATTATTTTCTCTCTCTAAGTTGGCGCTCCTTTGTGTTTGAGTGGCTCTTAACTAACCTAATAATCAGCTTCCCCTTTTATTGTGTGTTTGATGTTCAAACGCCTTCTCCTATGCCAGAAACCATTTAGGCACCAAGGCAAAACTTCACTGGCGCATATACGCCCTTCATTAATGCATCAAGTATGGATAATTTGTTCAAATTGAGTATGTGCACCCATCAGGTGCTGTTCACATCTCCCTCTGGAAAGCATTTGCTCAAGCCAATCCTCGAGTGAATGTCCCTGTCTACACCAAAATAAAAAGTAATATATATAATGGGTGTGAGACTAAAAAAAAAGTAACCTAAAATATAACATGTTGCCCCTTCTCATTCTATTTGGCCCTATTAATCATCATGCTTATAGTTTATCTCTTTGTTAGAATAGTGAAGTTTATTTTTTGAAGCCCCTTGGTCCAAATTTGCAAAGCCTTGTAGACTAATGAATATAAGAATTAACTACATCAACCACTTCTTAGATGTAGCACATCTACCATCCCTAGACCCCACGTTGTTAGAGCTTCATGTACTAGATTGCCTTTTTTATAATCCATGCTAATATCATATGGAAATTGAAGTTTATCGATTCCTTTTTCTACCTTAGCAATCCAAGCATTCTTAAGTCTACTCCCCCCCACCCCCTAATATCTGTTGGGGTAAGTCACTCCCTTATGGGTGACTTAACAAACTTGTTTGTCATCGGGGTCCACCGGTTGGAAGACAAAGACGGTCAATTGAGATTGACCGGCGGACGGCCAGTTCAATCCGGTCAACAGGAGGTTGACCGTCTGAAGGCTACAGGAGTGCTACAGGATGGCGGACGGGTAGCAAGACGGTCAATAGGAAGGTTGATCGGATGACTGTGCAGGACGGTCAACGGAAGGTTGACCGGCTAAGGCTGAAAAGAAAATCGGGAGAGGATTTTCTGATAGTATTTTTGGAGTAGAAAATATTGGAACGCCTTTGGATTGCCGGTCAACATATTGACCTACTGGGAAGGAAGAATTTACCAGTTGGTATTACTGGTATGAATCAACTAAGGATTCTTATAATAGCCAATGGGCACAGACGGCCAAGGAACTTGACTGCAGTAACGACTGAGGTCGTCGTGGACAGCTGGCAATAAATTGCTGGACAGCAGAGCAGGTGGCAGTCCTACTGCGCATGCGCCGTCTGTGCAGGCGGCAGGTTGTAGAGCAGGTGGCAGGCTTTTGACCACACTCAATCGGCCTATTGGTTGAAGGTCTCCGGGCAGACCATATTATATACGCATGCTGGGCATGCTGAAGAGAGAGAGAGAGAACATCTGAGCACCGTAGAATGCAAGAAGGTGAGATCCAAGTGTGCAAACAAAAGAGAGGAGTGAACCACCGGTGAGAGAGAGTCATTCTCGGGTGTGTAGTGGATACTTCATTTTGGAGGTTTGTAACGTATTTCACATAGTGGATTTGTTGTAGTCTCTGCTCCCGTGGTTTTCCTTTGATTCATAAGGGTTTCCACGTAAAACGTGCGTGTGCTTTTTCTTCCTCTTTTCCTTCACTGTGTGTCATTCTGTCCGGCCGCCCCCGTTGCCCCAACAATATCGCTTGTAATCTCAGTAGTAAACCATTTGGCATAAGTTTTAAGGGCCTACATCAGCTTAAATGCCATGACTCTAATTCAGTATAGATCATCACATGCTCAAATCATCATAGGTGGAGACTTGTTCTTTTCTGAATCCTTATGTAAGGAATTAAAAAAAGAATTCTTCTAACAAAGATGCGAATTAAGAAAGATCAGTGAACAAAATATAAACTAGAAACTGAACCTTGATATATCTCAAAACAATACATTTTTGTTACCACAAGATATATTGGCACAAACCGGAGAATTTATCCTAGAAGCGGAAAGATTACTCAAATTTCTTGAAACACTCACAAGTGTTTATGTATAAAGAATGAACAAACCTTATTGCTTTGCTATTAGTTTGTTTTTGGCTTCCATTTTTGCCTCTTGATAATAGGAAAGGTTCCTCTATCTATCAATGTATTGATGTTTTATTACACATTCTATCTGCTTGAACAAGATATCGTAAATTTGCTGAGTGTGATGATGATTTGATTCTAATGGGTAAGCTATGAGGGTATTTAGATTTAATGTGTATAATTGAAGACCTCATAAGGGACTTTAGGATGATCTCTGTTTTAGATATAAAGGACTATAATGGCTAATCCTGCAAACCTTCTAGTCGATAGAGTTGTCGTTTTGAAGTTCCAACTACAAGTCAATATCCTGGAAGTTGTGGTGGTGCTTCTTCGGAAAGACATAAATACCATATAATTAATTAAGAGTCTATTCTAGAATGTAGCTTATATTTCCATGCTTCATATTTTAGGACATTTCAGGAATAATTATAAGGCTTGTATAGATTGTAGTATTGGAATTAAAATTTAAAAATATTAGTCTAATTTTAATTCTATTGAAATTAAAATTGGGTATATTTTAATTCTGTTATTTGAATTGTATGAGAAATTATAATTTCAAGAAAAAAATAAGTTAAGGTATGATTTATTTTTTAATCCATTCATAAAAAATAAAAAAAATTAGTCATCTATTAATAAATTATAATTTTTTAGTATATGAAATTTAATACAATATAATATAATAAATTTTTATTTTTGGATATAGATAATATTATATATATATATATATATATATATATATTTGTAGTTTATTAGAATATTAGTTTTAAAATTTTTTAAATAATAATTTAATGTAATTTTACTTAAAAAAATAAATACAATCATCAATTCACCTCTACTTGATCTAAACAACCGAAAACAATTTATGCAATAGGTATTACTTGTTCTATTTTATTTAGAATTACAATTCTTACTCTATCCCAAAAAATTACAAAGAACCATATCTTCCACTATTATTTTCAACTCTAAGGAATTATAACTCTAAATTGTAATTCTAATTCCACCTGACACAAAATAACAAAACTGAAGTTAGGCCTGAAATTATAATTCCAAATTTTATGCCCAATTAAACGGGCCCTAAAAGAAATGCAAAACTTTGCTGAATTGGTATTCATTGGCTTCTTTTTCAGCCTAAAATATCAATAGGTTACAATGTTGACAAAATTACTTTTTTGCTTTAGGCAACAAGTGCCTTGGATGCTGTCAGTGAACGCTTCGTGCAGGATGCCCTAAATCACCTCATGAAGGGAAGAACAACTTTGGTAATAGCTCACAGATTAAGCACAGTTCAGAATGCTGATCAAATTGCTGTTTGTTCTGATGGGATGATTACTGAACTTGGGACACACTTTGAATTATTGGCCCGGAAAGGCCAATATGCTTCATTAGTCGGGACTCAGAGGCTTGCATTTGAGTGACACTGAAATTCGAGGATACTGCAACTGCTCATAATCAGTACCAATTCAGTTGTAAAACATCGGTGGTAATTGTTCTACATTAACTCTTTTCCTTCAATTTTATTTGTATCCATAAGTGTAATTGTCAATTAATATGTATCGGTAATATATCGTAATATATTGGCCTCTTAGGAGGTTCAATATTTTCGGCTCTTAGTAGGGTTGAGGTTGAGTTTTCTGACTAAAATCAACATGCACCTACTAGATAAATGAATAGTAAAATGGTTTGGGAGGAGATCTTATGATCATGGCAAGACTCCTAAATCCGCCCATGTAGATAGCGATCCTTGAGGAAACAAGATCTCGATCAGTCCTACGTGGTGTAGGTACTTGAAAGAAATCCTAAAGAATTAGAATGCCAAAACTAATAAACATATAATGGTTCCCACATATGAGGTTGACAGCCTAGGATTGTCTTGTTAAAATACCACTATAGATAGTAAAGCCAACATCCATTCTGACCCATTCTACCTCAACAAGTATGGTTAGCCAGAACCAAAATATAACACAATAAGAAATTATGAAAAACCCTAATATTGTTGATAATGCACCTGACCATAACCCTAATCCTTTCCCCTAATCCTCATCCCTTAATCTTTAGTGTGTTGATTCTAATGGGAGTAATATTCAAATTATCAGTTGATATATCCTGTATTTAGTTGATATATCGTCTAAAATGATCCTATCAGCTTATGATTTTTAAATTTTTTTCTTTTGATATATCTAATACCATTACGTATTGTCCTATATATCTAATGTCAATATCGATACTGATACCATTACTGATATTTTTTGTCCTTGTTTGTACCCTCTTTTTTTTGTTCACAATAATCAACATTTAAGCTTCATGCAGGATACAAAAAATGGAAACATCTTCAAGATGATATGTTGATAAACAGAAATAGCTCCAGATTACTTACCATGTGCAAGATAGTACTCACTGGTATCTTTTTTTCTGGTCTGCTGATTTATATAACCTGCAATAGATGTGACGTGGACATGCATTTGTATTTATTCATTTTTATTAATGTTAGGTCTCACTTATTAGGGAGGGGTGTCACGAGCTCGGACCAAAATAGGTCTAACCAATTATAGACAAATCCCAAACTGGTGTGTGACAAAACAAACAAACCATGGGACCCAATATGATAATCATAAAAACAATAACTCGCACAGGATTTCATCGGATAATCATCAAGACAAAATAAATACGACTTACTCCACAAATATCGCAAAGGGAGTAACAAAGCAACCATAACAACCAAAACCCAATGTACATAACTAATCAGTTCTCAATACACAGTCATAAGCCTACACTCGACCAATCACAATATCCAAAATACATATGATACAAACCTAAACTAAAACGAAGCTAAAACTCACCAAAATGGACGAACAGTGATCTGATCATGTCCAAGATCTTCAATGTATCCAAACCCACTAATTTGAAGGGATAAGAAAATAAAATATGAATCTAAAACTCAACAAGTATCAATATCATATTACAAATAATAGTGTCCGAAATCAGAATGAGGGTCCATAAATACATTCAAAATGCATAAAGATATAAATCCGAAAGTTCAATATCAAAAGTCATGAAGGTAGTCTCATGCTCAAATCATAATCCGAATCAAAATATAGTCCCATCCGGACGTGCTCATAATAAGTTGTGATCTACAGCCAAATTACATAATCCAAATTATATCAGAATCCATATGAAACATATACTGAACAAAATAAAGTTTGGATCGAAATCGCATGTAAACGAAATAGAGTCTGGAATAAAATCGTATAAATCGAAACATATTTCAGAACAAATTATATATCCAAATGCACAAGACTCACCAAATCCTATCCGTGGACAAACTTGCGAATCTTAAATGAAACCCGAATACAAATCTATATAGAAAACACATCAAAATTCAAAACATACACAAATCGGAGAACTATAGACTAAATGACTAATTTGAGGAATAGTTATACATACTCTTGGTAACCTTAAGACATATCAACCATTATTTAGATCTATGGGTAGGGTCATCTATGTACGCTGTCTCTCATTGATAAGGAACATGCTCACTGTGTTTTGCCACCCGCGACATTAGGTGCAATTCTTAAATCTATCTAATATATTAGAATGTTCAAATATATTAATTCCGTTAATTACCCTACAATGATTCTCATTAGAATGCAAATGATGACGGTCATCTACAAATAAAGCATTTTCTTGCTGGCGAAAAATGGAGTCACAAAGTTTTCCCCGTCAGGAAATAAAGCTCTTCCCATTGGGAGAAGGTCACATATCACATATCGTATCGAATCATATCACATATTATAAAGGTAGAGACCCCGAGCTCCAGGCAGCGATACATGAGTACTAATGCACGGCCTATGCAGGTTTCATAACTTTTTTCATATAAATATATTAATATAAAAATACATAGTCTCAAATATTTATTACATATTTTCATAAAATATACAAAATCCTCAAATGTTTGCAAATTCTAAACAAAACCCTCAAACGATTGGTAAAAACAATATACATGCACAAAGGAAACAAATGGACTAATTAAAAATAGTATACATGAACATTAAATATTCAAAATATAAGCGAAACATATTAGACACAAAAACAGACCAAGGATGGGATGAAATGATACTTGCCTCAACCTTCTATCAAACAGATTTGACAAAAGGATATTCTGATTTACCCTTTGTCTTCTTCCTCTCTCCTCTTCCTCCTCTCTCTCTCCTCTCTTCCTTCTCTAGCACAAATGCCTGCACAATGCCCCACAACCGCTTATATAAGCAGCTCAGCGCTCGAGTGCAGCCCGAGGCCCCTCGGGCGCTAGCACATGGTATTCGACGCTCAGACGCCACTTGGGTGTGCCTCTAGCTCTCGCTTGTTTCTCTGAATATCTTCAAAATTTTTCAATATATAATCAATTCTAATGCATCCAAAATACACAAATAACAAATACTTTCAAAATAAATCAACTAGCAAGCTGGGCATTTCAAGGGGTTTCTATTCATTGGCTGTTTTGTAATGTTTGTTTACATCGTTATTAGGATTTTCTTATTATTAGATTTTTTTTCTTATATCATCTTTAAGGTTTCATTATTATTAGTGTTTCCTAATTTCATTGTTAGATTTTGGAGGCATATGTAACTAATATTGATTATTATTGAATGATATTATGTTCATGGTCGTCACCTAGACTTGCTCTCCCTCCCCTCTCCCGCTCCAATATGAACTTTTCCCTCCTCCCATCACATCCTCAACGTCCAAATTATAGATCCAAGTGATTGAGATAAAATCCGCACCATTGAAAGTACAAATGAGAATAAAGAATGGAAGGATCCTAATAGATTGCACACTACACTATTTGGTTTTTTTACCCAACCTCTTCTCTTTCCTCTTTGATTGCTTATATTCCTTGTGACTATAGATGCAAATATCGGCCGCTATGTGTCAATATCGGGGCCTCTAATTTTTATGTTTTTTAGTATCGTAATATATTATCGTATCGATGATATATTAAAATATAGGGCCAATGCAGCTTGTTAGATTACAATTCTCAGATATTTTTTTCATTTATTATATCTGATACTAATATACATTACCCGATATATTCATTGCCAATATGGCGACGACCGATACCAATATTTTCATCTATGCTGCTGCCTTTAGATGTTAATAATTTCCACAAGCAGAGGAGCATTGTAGCCACTTCAACAGAAAACCAGAAATTATCATTGAATCTAAAACCAAATTAGTGGTGCAATTCATTGCCAATTGGCGGTCATGAGTTCAAATTACGAAAGTAATTTTAATGCTATGGATTGGTAAGGTTGCACGTGTCAAACGCTCCTTGAGCCCCACAATACGGAAGTCCCGCCTGGCTGTCTTTCTTTTCCCTATAGAAGAGTTGTAGGTCTAGGAGATTATGCTACAAATTAGATTGATTCCAAATCACCAAATAATTTTAGAATAATATGTTTTTGATAAGAGCAATGCTAATTAGTTGAGGTATTTCAAATTCTACGTTACCATATTATTCATTAATGTTTCCGTGGAAAGTTTGTGGAGCAATTTTTTGTTTACAAGGATGAAAATCTGTGAATCGGAAGGATTAAAACTCAAACTGACATCAAGCATGGATCCACAGAGGCTACGCACCAACTGTGTCGCCCTTACGCCTCAAACTTTGTGGGACAATTTCAATATTCTGACATCTGTGTTGGTTGGTTTTCAATACCTGTGTTCTAGAAACCGCAAAGATGGGAAAGCATTTTCGTTGATTTTGATTCCTGGCATGTTGCTTATACTCAGCTTAATTTCTGAATATGGAATTTCTGTTTTATCAGGTCATGAAGATGGGACATGAAGATTTTTCAAAGAATGTACGGGGGATTGTGGAATTCAAAATGATAACCCATTTGTTTCAGTTTCAGGTTGTAGAAAGATGACAAGTCTTGAGTCCTTTATTCTGTGTATTATTGTGGATATACTGTTGAGATAGTATAAGAGAAACTGAATTCTTGATTCATGAAATTATGTTGGCAAAATTTGTCTGTGGTTGTACTAAAACCACTATGCAACTCAAACCAGTAAAAAGCTGGATAATAATCGGTAAAAAGGAAGTAATGAGACTCAAATCAGCATTAGGTATGGATTGGTAGAGATCAAGTGCCAATTACGTTACCCTCACTTCTTAATAAAAGTACTTGAAAATGGAATGGCATTTAGCGAGATGTCCTACTCGAACTAGTAAAAGGCTCTGTAATATCCCGTAAAAAGGAATGTGATGCATGCATGAGTTCGAGGGAGAATCCACCCTAAAAGGATGCCCTATGGAGGGAAGAGCCCTTCAAACTTAGAAGTTAAAGGTTTTGTCTTAAATTTTTCGATGTGGGATACATATCATTCTTTTTCGGGCCGGGGCCAGTCCTAATAAAAGTACCATTGATGCATGGACAAGTTTGGGGGGAGAGTCCACTCCAAAAGGACGTCCAATGAAGGGAAGAGCCTCCAAATTTATAAGTTAAAAATTTTGCCATAAGCTTTTTGATGTAGGACACGCATCAGAATGGATGAGGCTGGAACCTGTGGTAAGTACAAATTTGTAGAGATCGAATGACAACCGTGTGTTATCTTTACTTCTCAATATAGGTTCTTTAAATAGATATGATTTTTAGTAAGGTATACTACTCAAACTAGTATAAGATTAGGTAATATTCAGTAAGAGTGAACGGATGAGATTCAAACCAGTGTTAGGTACAGATTTGTCGAGATCAAATGCTAACTGTATTACTTTTATTTCTTGATAAAGCTACTTTAAAATGGCATGTTTGAGTATGTAACACTCCAAAAATGCCAAAAGATACATACTCAAACATGCCAAAAGGAAGGGGGGGGGGAGAGAAGAAGAATTTGAGCAATTAGATACATGCCAATTGAGTCAAGTGTCTTACTAGCCACTAAAGTACATGCATACAAGAGCATCTTCATGGGGGACTAACATAAAATGCCAGATTCATAGTAATGTGACAATGGCATCTTAGAATATAGAAAGCATAGCCGTGAATGAAAATATTAAAAAATTAATCGGTCTAAAAGCAAAAATTATTTTTAAAGATATAATAATGATTATATGTTCTTAAATGAATGTATTTTGGACTTGAAGCATGGATTAAGTTTAGACATTTCATATTAAATATAGAAAAGTAATTATGAGTAACTTAAGACTTTAAAAATTAAACTCATGATCACTTAAAACAAGGGTAGAATATTATATTAAGAAATGAGTTGACCCAAAATAAAAATTGAACTTATGATCAATTAAAAGATAAGACTCTGATACCATGTTAAAAATTCAGTAAATTTAAAAGTTTAAATTGTTAGGTTAATGTTTAATAATAATTTGTACCCTAACACATTTATCATGTGAAGGCCTCTTTAGACTTAAAGTATAAATTAAATATATGCTTATTTTATATCATATGTTGACAAATAATGGCATAAAATAGGGGGCATATGAATCCAAGTCATGATGATCACTTAAATAATAAAGCCAGACAACCTCAAAAATATATATATAAATAAGAGGGCACTTAAATAAAATACTATGCTTAAAGGAAGATTGGGTTATAGGCACCTATCTCATGATTTTGAGGGTTATAAAAAAGGAGCTATATCTTTTTAATATAAAATGTGATGGGTATATCGTAATTGGGCTGGCCCAACAGTCAAATAAGGCCCAAATAGCCTGTTGGACGATCAACTCCAACGTTGGCCCAACAGGAGGTGAAGGCCCAAATCCTGAAAGGCTCAAACGCTCACCCGACGGTCAACGCCAGCGTTGACCAACTAAGGCACAAGCGGGCGGCCAACTAGCGCCCAGGACGGTCAACCCGTGCGTTGACCGACATCACTGTGACAACGGGCCAAAAATAAAAAGGCTTTTCACGGGTTTGGCCCACTTGGGCTCACGACCCAGCAGATGGCTAGTAACGGCTCTTTTCCTGACCAGCGCCTTCCATAAACTTAGCCAACACCCAAAAATGATATTGACAAAATCAGCGCCATTCCCATAAGGAAGGCACCATATTTTTCCAATTTTCTGTCAATTGGGGCTCTCTAACGGTAAAGTGCATGAAAGGAAGGTGGGCAATTTGAAAAGCCGCTGACCGCCAGGAAAGGAAGCAATCTCAGCAAGTTAGGCAACCTGCACCTTCCTGTAGAAGGGAGGCCGCCCAAAATGGTGCAGGGGATC
>JAOVVI020001922.1:0-22511 GCA_028571085.2 Nepenthes alata
AATTACAATAACTTCAAAAAAAAAAAAAAAAAAACAGGGCCTTGGCGTTATCGGGCCAACGTTATGAAATTATGTACATTGCCTAGAATTTTCCTTACTTTATAATATCAAACTAGTCATTTATTGGACCTCATCACATCACTATATTTTTCGCGTCACAAGGTGTTGAAATTAGCCCCTTTCATTAAATCTTCTTTAACAACAATATTAAAATAAATATTTAAAATAAAATTAGAAAATTTTTGATATATATATATAAAATAAAAGTTCATGAATTAAAAAAAAAATTCATTAATATGAAACACTTTAGACTATTTATATAAAAAATTACATAGCTCATTCTTTTTTTTTTAATTTTTATTCTCCGTCATTTAGGCGTAACGTTTCTTTCTCATATAGCTAGAAATATAATAAGATTAAGACAATCATACTTACTTTTACGGATAACCTACTTCGCTTCATGGGCATTAATCAAACTTAAGTGAATTCTCTAATATACCATTTTTGTATTTTTTTAACTCTATCTAATATTCACTCTAATGAATCTTTAAAAAAATTATTTTTATACTCAAAAAATTTTAAATATACGGATATCATATCTTTATCACTAGTATCAAGAAAGGTAGACTTCCCCTTCATTACTTTATATTTTATTGATTTCATCTACATTGTCTAGGCCTCTCTAATTTGTTTGAGTAGTAGGCCTCTATTTTCATCCTTCCAAAGTCTAAGCTGTTGATGGGATGTTTAGGCATTTCATTTTGTATGGTATTGATTCTGATTTTTTTTTTTATTTTTTGCCTAAAATAGCCTAAACCAATATTTGTAAGTCCAAGAGATAAAAGGGCCTTGACCTCAACAACATCTATATTTGAAATAAAGCCTTATTATTTAGACAATTTTGATATAACATAAATGCCAACTTAGGCTACAAAAAATCTACAATCCATTCCTCGGGAGTTTAAAAAAAAAATACAGACTTTTGACAATTTATGAGATATTTTTACGATCTGTTATTGAGAATGGGGTATCTACGGTCATTTGGTCTAACAACTAGCACTCCAAGGGGCCACTTAACATCTCGGTTTTGTGTTGTTTCACCTTAGGTTTTGGCCTACCTCGGCTCTCGAAGGCTTCGATCCTCATTTTCCATTGACAATGGTATTGTCCCACTAGTCCTCGTATGATTATTTGTCTATTCAAAATCATAATGAATTTTTTACATGGAACTTGGAACCTCTCGAGTATTTTAGGTCAAGTCAGCCTGAAGCATTTTTAACAAGTATCCCCAACTGCTCCATAGGCTTCCCCCCTCTAGGAAAAGAAGCTACTCCCTTCCATGCTTCATCATGTGGCTTGCTATTAGGTGGTCACTCTCTACATTGGACAAGCTCCTATTCACACCTCATGTTCTCTGTGTTTTTTGATGATCAGCTTTTAAACTGTATAACCATATTTTCTTATAGTGTAATTGCAACCAGTATAATTTGAATTGTTATTTACTGTAAAGTGAGGTGTTTGTGGCTAATTTTAGTTGGGAGGCTGCTTGTCTATTAGCTGCTCAGTTTTGCTTATATAAGAGCCTTCTCCACGCTGCTACCTGGCGAGAACGGTTGAAATAGGCTGACCTAAAAGGACCGTTAACCCAAAAGAAGTACTGCCCATTAATTCAGAGGACGGTCAATGACCCAATTGACTAGAAATGGTCCTCAGTTGGCTGAATGCCGCCCAAATCAAGTGCGGCCTACGACCCCGTTTTCACGCATGAGAAATTACCTGCCTTCATTGATCAAGATTCGAAATATTTTTTCATATCACGATCTCCTTTGAAAAGAAAATTTTCAACTCAATATATCCCCCACGATGAAAATTCTAACATTTGTAGCGTAAGTACCTTCACACTAACGGAAGGAATCCTTCCGATTGATCGTGATTGCCACAAATGACACCGGCAACTCCTCATTGGGTGGAAGGAATCTTCTTTAGGCAATTGACAGCCAAACTTGCTACCCAACTAAGGGTAAAGAGGTTACATGGCTATAAACGGCCCATGAGATATACTCGAGAGGCACGCCCTCTTGAGTGCTCAAACTGATACTAGTAATCCCGTTTTTGAACAAGTCCACAAGTGCCATTCTCATTTTTCATTGTTCACTCTCTATCGATTCAACATTCAGGAAAGTGGCTCTCCACGGGCACACCACTACCAAAAATTGCTTCACGTCGAGCGTCACCTCCTAGTCAAACTCATAAGTCCTTTTCTATGTATAATGAAAAATTATTAATTTGAGTGTCGGAGGATAAATCGAGGATAAGTCTCACCATTTTTCTCTCATATCTTATCTTTTATTGTGAAGTGTAAGATCCAAATCGAGGAACACAAAGATCGGGTCCCATGTCCGTTCAAACCAGAGACTCAATCATACCCGAATCTGTCAATAACTCGGATCTATCTAGGACGCATTATTATTATTACAGCCTGTTGCATTTGGAAAGTGTATAATAAAGCTATTTTGACAATGTTCTGGTTGCCTTAAAAAATATATTATTAATAATATCTAGGATTTTTAGTTGATAAATTGTCTATTATGTCCAAACATTTTTCTTTTTGGAGTACTCAATTTTGAGACGTTGGATGTTGAATTTTACCATTTGAATTTCTTTGGGATGTTTTTGTTTTTTTCTGGGATACAGAGCTGTATAATTTTATTTCTTTAAAATTATAATTTTAATTAATTTAGATCCTTATTATATATATATATTTTTTGTAATTAATACAATAACTTACATGCTATAAAAAGCTTTCTCAAATATTTCATAAAAAAATATATCATTAATTACTACTACGATTTTATTTGTAATTTCTGCCCATAGATTTAGAAGAAGTTATCCCACAAATAACTTAAAACAAAAGGCTCAACTTGTGTTGGTTAAAGTTTTGAGTTAAATTGAGTTCAAGTTGAGTCAACTCAAAGAAACTATCAACGATTTAGTGACGTTGAAGTCGATTGACTAGTTTTTTCATCAACAGGAATATTTACGGTATAAAGTTGAACGATTGTTCTAATAATTCCACTGCATTACTTTAAATTGTTATAATTACTTAGTTTATTTTAAAATTAAAGATAATTAATTACAATGATTACATAGTATTTATGAAATATTACCTTAATCTTTTAATCTTTTATCTAACCACATTTATTTATACATAATGATGGCATAATTAAAACTTAATTTTTATAACTATGTGCTTTATATGAGTTTGAATTTCACATTCTCCGATATTTTAACTATTACATTGTGAAAAAAACACTTGTTGAAATATATATATAAAGTTAGAAATTATACTTATAAAAATAAGATAAGAAAATAACTTATATATTGTTAAAACACTTAAAATATAGATTAGATAAAGTACACATAATAAAATATGAATTAATTGTAGTTAGATAAAATAAGATATAGACCTATAAATTTTAAATAAATCTGATCAAAAAATTTAAAATTACTTATATTTTTGAATAATATCATATTAAACTGACTGAAATAATAAAAATAAATTTATATAATCAATCATATATAATAAGATATGATTGGTATAACCAGAAATGAGCCAACTGAATATTCAGTTGAATAAAAGACCTAAATGTCAACGACTCAATAAAAGATGTGATAGAACCAATTAGGTGGAAGTGTTCGAATGTATAAACCAAATGATAAAGTCTAAACAACAGGATATTAAAAGATTAATAAATCACTTAATGAACCGATACAGAAAAGCAACCGAAATAATACTATACTTAAAAGTCAGGTTGTCCTGTCATTAATTAGGAAAGTCTATTACACACTACAAGTAATACCTCCCACTACTAATCCAAAACAATGTCATGCACACGAATCGATTTCAGGTGTTGATTAGTAAAATAGTATATCTGGTTATAAATAAAATCTCTCTTCAAATGGAAAGAGGAAAAAAAAAGAAAAGGACTACTCAATTGGTCAAGTACACAAAAGGAGTATAGTCCTCCAAATATATACACATTCTCATCCTCTTTTATTTCCTATATTTTTTTCAACATCTTTTTAAATATATTTAAAAGATTACTGATTTAAGTGTCAAATAATATATTAAGACACTAGTCTCGTATGTATCTTACCTTCAATTTATTTTGTTATGGTATCTATGATTCTGATTCATAATTTCAAAATTTGAAACTATTTGCATTCGAACATTTAAATGAAATAATTAACTCTTTAATTCGTATGATAATCTAAATTCTTAAGACGTATTAAAATATAAAGACTTTATAATAATAATAATTATTATTATATAAATACGATTGATATGCAGACTTGGTTAAATTAATTAGGTGTTAGAAAAATGAAAACACTGTGTGGATCTCCAACTCGACGGATACGCTAGCCAGCTCGTATCAAGTTGGCCATAGAATAGTTAATAATAATAATTATTATTATTATTATTTAATGTGCTTTTTATTTTCACGTGAGATGGGTGGTATTTAGACCCCATAACCATAATCTATAATTTTCTAAGAATCCATTCGGATTCTAAACTAACTTTATCTCAATATCTTATTTTATTTTATATTTAAATCTTATTAAAATTTAGATTCGATTAAGATTAGTGAAGAGATTACAATCTTTATGTTGGGTTATGATTCACTTTCGTATGGATCTCATATCTATTTAACATGTTGTTCAACGGCTCGTAAGAGGACATATATATGTAGTACTGATCAGAGGAAATTATAGAGAAATGCATGACCGCCGCTTGATCTATGCATGAGCATTGATTTTAGAGTGGAGGGCGCCTGAGGAGCGCTCGAGGAACGCTCGAAGTAGGATTTTCAGTAGGCATACGGTTGAGGCGTGCTTGGAGTTCGCTTGTGTGCCGAAAATAGTAAACGCACACTCAAGGCGTGCCCAAGCAGCGCTTGTGCGCCAATTCTAGTGACACCGTGCCCAACGGACACTCAAATGTTGCCTTGAAGTATAAAAACACATTGATGTATTTTTAGGATAATCACTTTATTAACTATAGAATAGTTAATAATAATAATAATAATAATAATAATAATAAATAGTTAATGTGCATTTTATTTTCACGTGAGATGGGTGGTATTTAGACCCCATAACCATAATCTAGAATTTTCTAAGAATCTATTCGGATTCTAAACTAATTTTATCTCAATATCTTATTTTATTTTTTGTTCAAATCTTATTAGAATTTAGATTCGATTAAAATTAGCGAACAGATTACAATCTTTTTATTGGGTTATAGTTTATTCTCGTGTGAGTCTCATATCCATTTAATGTGTCATTCGACGGCTCATAAGAGGACACATGTATATAGTACTGATCAAAGGAAATTACAGACTAACGCGCGACTGACGCCCTGATGTATGCATAAGCGTTGATTTTAGAGTGAATGGCACTTGAGGAGCGTTCAAGGGACGCTCAAAGCAGCATTTCCAGTAGGCACACGCTCGAGGCATGCTTGAGAAGCGCTCGTGCACTGATCCTAGTGACGCGTTACCCTAGGGGCACTTGAACGTTGCCTTGCTGTATAAAAACACATTGACGTGCTTCTAGGGTAATCACTTTATAATTTTGAAATCTAGAACGCTAACTTTGAGAGAAAAAGAAAAAAAAATAGAGAAAAAAATGAGAAGAGGAAGAAGGTTCAAACATCCAAGCAATTTTTAAATTGTGTTCCAATCTCCACTGACCTTATACACTATTTATAAAGTAGAGAAAAATATTTTACCGTTCATATTTCTTCTCTTTTATATTATATTTTTACTATTTGGACTTATTTATAATAATATATGGTGTCCTTATATTTTATGATTTGTGAAACCAAACTTATTGTATGATAGATATATTTCGAACGTATCGTGTTGTAATTTTTTTCTCTCATTCTTAAGAAAATCTTTCACGTAAAATTACGTGTCAATTTATTATTTGTGATTCTTGGTTATTTGTTATGTGTCATTGACTATTTTTTTACTGTTCAAATAAGCGGTTCGGGTTCTAACATTTTCAAGGAAAAGACTCTGACGTCTTAATAACCCGACTCACGTATATTGCAAATCAAAGTAAGACGTTAAAAGCATATGACTCACTCATTACTTTACTCTTCGACACTTTGTGCGCTAGACAAACTAGGGAGTAAATAAAAGGACTTAGGAGGAAAAGCTTTTAGAAGATTTGCTTCTATCTTTGGACATTTGTGTGTAGAGTTAGTTATTTGCATGACAAATTCTTAACCTTCAGAAAAGTTTAAGCAATCAGATTATTAATTCTCAAAGAGATAATAATGATGTAAAAGCTCAAGATGTTCCTAGTAGGTTAAAATGACTTGTACTATAAATGCATTAAGCTTACTTTTGTTGATAGTTCACTTTCAATGAGTTCAATGTAATAATTTTATAATTTACTTAGCATTCTCACCGTTTCTTAGTAAATAAAATCTTTATAGGTCATATTTATAACACTAAACTAAACGTTACGTACTACTTTAACATACTCGGCATGATTATATGGTGCATTTTTCAGATTGCTGGCGCGGCTTGCTAGCTGAAATTAATATATTTAACTCTGGCCATTGAAAATTGATAGTCGAATTAATCGGACTGGACTTCTATCATTGACCATTAGGTAATCTGTCTACTTGGTGGGGCTTAGCCTCATTGATATGAATCCTCCAGCAACACGATGCGATCCTAATGACCTATCTGTAGGTATTTGGATCAGGCCCATTACATTTTATTTTTTATTTTTAATGTCGGACTTATAAATTTACATTCATATACATTTTTGAGGAAAATTTATATCTTTATGTAAACAATATTTTTACACAAATATTAGTTTATGATATATTTTTTTATATAAGTATTATTTTATTTTAGATAATATTTTTTAATCAAGTACAGTTTTTAAAAAAATGAAAAATACCCCGTGACCTGATCTGTTTGGACGAGGGACAGACTGAAGTTTGTGATTCAGCTCCAGCAATCAGACTTCAACAATACTGTGGCTTATATATAAATTTTGAGAATTTTAAGAAAATTATTTTTTTACTCAAACAACCCATTTTTCGCAATATTTTTAAATGCAAATACTGCATTTTTTAAATTAAAAGTAATTTTTTTATATATAAATCTAAATAAATTAACACATGAAACATAAAATTTAAATTCTAAATACCACCAAACAGAAAAAAATAATAATAAAAAAACAAAAATGATGTATAAAGTTTCAATTTAATGGTGAATTTAATGCTCAGTTTTAAGCAGCCAAACGTACCCGATAATATTTGCTCTGATGCGGAAATAGCATCCGAGTTTGCAGCATCTTTCCACCCGTTAAAAGCCTTTCATGCATTTTCCATGATTGTGACCCAACCGAAAATTGTGGGCACCACTTCGAAGCCCAAACGCTCGCATCGTAATTAATTAATTAATTAATTAATTAATTATATTATTATTAAGCTTTATTTTGTTGATATGGCTTAACTCGTAATCTGTCCCATTAGCGACAGTTTAACGTGCTTATGTAATTAGTGATCTGATTAGGACGTGCTATAAGAATAGCTTATAATTGTGGCTTTCTACGTATTCACGTCAATTCTAATTTGCGTAGAGGAAGGATTTGTATCCATTGGGAAAATATTATATATCATATTTGATTCTTCTAAAATTATTATAATATGACAATTAAAGCGACAAAATTATATGGGAATTTAGCTTTTAATTTAGATATTTTATAAGAACTGGCTCGGCTATGGTTTATTTTATAAATGAAATCAGTAACCGACTTAATTTGTAAAATAGTGATAAAATTCTGACTTATTTATTTGCTCGATATAATCAGTAATATATTATATTTAAAAATATAATTTTATGATATAACTATTAAATTATATTGATGTTCTACCAAAAATTAAAATCATAAATATCTGAAAAAAAAAAATTTTTTTTCCCACCCCAACTTGGCAATCTTATAGCACGCTTTTATCTAGGTTGAAATTTAGAAAAGTGAAAATTAAGGATTTTTTTTTATTGAAAATGAAATTTTAGAATTAATTAATATTTTAACTTTTTAATATCACCAGGTAAATGTAAATTGAGTTATAAATATAAAATTGTTTATTAATTCCAGTCAATTGCCAATTATTTTTTAAGGATAAATGTTTTTAATAATAAAAAATCTAGGTAAAATGAAAATAATGCTAGAAAACATCAATAACTTTTTAAAAAATATAGAATTTATATTAAAAATGCTTTTGTGTTGTGTCTTCTTTTTTTATGTTGAAAACTCATAGTAAGCTATGGAGAATTTCGATAGCCATTTTCAACGTATTTTACTAGTACTTTTATTTCGTATAAAATGTGAAATTTAGATGCAATTGATTTAAATTTTGTTCGGTCCAGTGCTGATAAGGCTCAGAAGAACGTAAAGCTCAATCCAGCGAGTAAAAGTCTAAGCGGCCGTCTCGACCCAATATTTGACGTGACAGCTTAATAGTTGCAGTTAATCGACACCTCATGCAATCCATTAATATGGCTATAAGGTGGCAGGTTTAGCGCAAAAAAAATAAACCAATGAGAAAAAGGTTAATGCTGGCAGTTGCGGCTCACGGCGCTGCCCCCAGTTTCTCATCCAATCCCAGTGCGAGAGATAGACCAAGCGTGGCCTGCAATGCACAACGGTCTTCACACAACCACAAGGCGAGAATTGATATGCTAGTGACTACCGTCGAGCAACGCTTGACGAATCCCTACAGGAAGAATTCTCCTGCCCAAAGTTCCAAGCCAAGAAACATATAAATTTTTTCTTCTTGCACAGGAGATGGGATTAGATTCCATGCATTCAACTTACTATTGTGCATTAAAACGCTCACCTCAGAGTTCAAACTCGTAAACCAATGCAGAATCTAACCTCTACGGCCTTTCTCGGGCTATGACAGTGAGCCACGCTCAGCAATATAAACAGGGAGTCAGACCTCCCATTAAACGCTCATCAAATCCTCACCCCTGTATTCACGCACACTCTTAATGTATCCACAACATATTTCTGTGCATCTCTAAGCGTAAGCTCATCTTTCCGTTTATTGTGAAAAGTTGTTGAATTAAGTGTCGAAATATTTTTGATAAAAAAATTTTGCTGGGCTCTGACCTATTGTTTATAATTTATATTGTGTAGGTTTTAGATTTACAGCGACGAAGATTAGACCCGCTCAAAATTTAACTGGGACTAAAAATCTAAAGGCTTCCTAATCCGTATGATAATTTGAAACTCAGAACACAACAAATTTATATTAAATTTTAAATTCTATATTTATATATATATTTTTTACACGAGATACGTATTATCGTAAATGTGATTAATCTGAAATAATAATTTTTTTTTACATCAAATAATAAGAATATAACATGGAGTATAAGATTTTTTTGACATTTCCCCTATTTATGTATGTTGTCTACCTTTATTTTTGCATCACTAGAGAATTTATATTAAAATATTTTTTTAAAATGTCTAAATTCTATTGTATATATTATTATTTTAAATTTTAACATTTGTTATAATTTTTATGATATATTAAACTGTCTATATAGATAATAAATAATCAAATTATATTTATTATATTATTTAATAATATTTTTAATTTTTTTTAAAAAATAATTTATTTTGTGTAATGATGATATAAATCAAAATTGATATGAGTGGTGGCCATGATAATTACGAAGAAAATAACAAGTATTGAAGAGAAAAATAAGAATATGAAGAGAAGGCACGGGCGAAATAAGAAAAGAAAAGAAAATAGAGAATAAAAAATAAATTTGATACTGTTGAATGATAAATTGATGTTAGAATTTATAGTATATAAGCTAAATTATTTTACTTATAAAGTCTAAATTTTAGATAATTTAAAAAAATAAAAAAAATAATATAATTTTTTTTAATTTGAGCATTTATATTTAAATATAGCAGTCATTTAAATGTATGGATGGTTATGCTCTTATAATATCTAATGGCCACTTTGGTAAAATGACTGAAAATTTATTATTATTATTTAATGTTTATTACTTATAATTGAACCCTTTGCTGTTATTATTAATATCAAATTTAAAAATAGTATTTTAGATATTCTTGTTATCTTATTTGATATATTTATTTATTTTACACAATTTAAAAAGGACATGAAATTAGTGCTCAAAATATCAAGTAGATATACTAATTTATTTTTCATGTAGTGAAATAATAGCAATATTACATTGAAATTGATATCTTGATAATTAGACATACGAATAATGCATTAATTTATATAAATTATAAAATATAATAATATCAAAAGAATTACATTAATTTTTTCATAGAAGAAAACTAATAGCATTGGACGTGCCTAATATTTGAACCCCAAAGGAAAAATAAAAAAAGAATTATGGAAAAATAAATAAATAAATAGATATGTATATTAAAAAAATAAAAAAATAAAATGATATTTGTATTGTTACTTGTTATATATGCACCATCAAAAGTCATGGAAAATTTTGATACCTGTGAGCATTTAAAATATATTTCTATATTTACAATTTTATCAATAAAAAAATATTTTATTTTTAAAAACTCAAATGAGATTTTGACAATCTAAGACGGCCAACTACCAAAATTATTATTTTTGACCTAAATTGTGAATATGTGATACCAATAGGTTATAAAATTAGTCTCTTTCATGGATGCAAGTTATAAAGAGTATTAACATTATTTCATGATACGATATAATTAAAAATTTTAGCAAATTAATAAACTAATTTATTATGGTGGATCTTATTATTTATATCGGATCTACATTAATAAATTATATTAATAATAAAATATAAAATTATTATAATTAATAAATATTTTATAATTAATTAGTAACTACTAATATTTAATTTTGTACTTTATATTTGAAAATACAGTTAATGTAATTATTGATAATAAACTATCTTATATGATAAAATAACAGAACACTATTATGTAGATTTCAGTGGGGATATTTTATAGCTTTTTATTTAATTAAAAGATTACCATTTTTCCATGGCCTTGATGTCTCAGATAGAAGCCACGTGGAAGTATTAAAAAAAATATTCTGCTAGAACAAGGTACAGTACTCTTAGAAAAGACTTCGGCTGAAGAGAACAGAGGTTCAACCAATTAGAAAAAGAAAAAAAGGAGTCCCATTCTCGTAAATAAAGCATGCCCAGAAGGCCAAATGTTTATCAGCCCAAGAAAAATCTATTTTTAACATTTGTATAATGTGGGACCCGAGTATTATCCTCTGTAATAGCCGCTTAATCACTGGATAAAATCCAAAAAAAGGGGGGTTAAGGCACGAATTCTGAGTTGTTTAATCTGATTCAGATTAAGAAATCAGATTTGCAATTTGTCGATTCGAGTTTGTTGCGTTGTTGCAGAAATGCAGGCTTGTTGGTGGATGATACAGTACTGTTGTTACAAATAAATTTTTGTATATGTTATTTAAAGTATTTTTTATTATTATTTATTCATTCTGTACCATAAGCAAGGAAAGTGGAGAGAATCTAGAAATGCCCATTTCTTATCATTTCCTCAAAAACCCAAAAATAATAGATGCAATGAAATGCGTTGAGTGAGAGAAAAGAGACGGACAGAGAGAGAAGCGAAGAAAAAGCAGAGAATAAAAAGAGACCGGATGTTGACAAATTTCATGTCATTGTTCTTAGAAGGCCGTTTGTTTGTGTGAAGATTTCTCATCTGGGATCTCCCCCTCTCTCTCTGAAAAAGTACTCTTCCTCCTATAGTCTTTCTTTCAGACACTGGCCCAGCAGATCGAAATCTCCATCTTCTCTTCGACATGATGACGATCTAAGTTTCTTCAATGGTTTTAGTAGAATACCCACTTGTTCTTTTGTTTCCATTTTTGTTTTATTTCATCTTATTTCCCCGGTTTTTTTAACTCCTTTCTGAGGTTTATTCCTTTTCAGTCTGAGACTGAATTTTCATAGTGGGACTTGGGTCTTTCCTTCTTCATCTGTTACGGTCGCTCTATTGAATGATTGATCCATGAGCGAATTTGTGTGGACAGGTGATAGGAGGATGTGGGTCTAAGGTAAAAAGTTCTCTCACTTTCCTGTGAAATTAGATTTGTGGGTTTTGGTTTCTGGGGTTTGATTATTGTGGAGGTCTTCACTCCTTTAATCTTTGCGTGGGTTGTATTATTGGGGCTGGTCGATTATTTTCTATTATGGTAAGAACAATTAGGTTTATGCATTTGTTTTTTTCCTAATAAATAAATTCACTCTTTACTTTCCTTGTTGATATTTCCCTTTTTATGTGTGTTTGTTAGATGCCTGGATTTGATGGGTGAATTGCATTTTTCTTTGACTGCCTTAGTATATGTTGACAAAAACTATTATTTGATTTTATATTTCTGGTGTGAATTTTCTCTTCTTGGTTCCTAGTAGGGACGATGATGGGTTTTTTGTGATTCTGGTACAATATGCATCTCTAAATTGGTGATATTCCGGCTTGTGTTTTTAATTTGATTTCTTGATCTCAGATGCCCCTTTTTACCAGAATTATTGAAGGGCTAATTCATAAATTGGAAGACCTATACTGTTTAGTCGACCTTTTTATCCCCTCTCGAGGGAGGTAGACTGATTCAATGAGCTTGATTCTATTTTGGATATGTTTTATGTTCCTGATGTGAAACTTTAATGGCGCCTTGTGAAATTCATGTTGGCGTATAAAGATAATGTTGTGATAAGATAAGAATAAATCTTATCACAATTTTTAGCATGTATTAGGATTTTGAGGTAAGATATTTGATATGTACGTTTCTAGTTTGATGTTATCTAGGTGAGCTTATAAAAGACTCTAGGCTTTTACTATGCGGAACTCAATAGAATTGACTTCCAAGTCCTACTATTCAATCTCTACATTCAAGTGATGTAGACATCACTTCTTTTGCATTGGAATTCAACTTCTATACTTGTCCTGTTGAACGAATATTGTTAGTTTTTTCTATTTCCTTACATGGTTAGTTCTGCCTCTCACAAGTGTGTTTCAGTCTATAAGAAATGTGGTTCTTTGGTTTTCCTCCTTTTTCATGGCACTCTTTTGTAATTTCATGTTAAGGGTCAGAGAGATCTTTTTAGACAGAACATGGTTGTTGCCTACAAGCTATGACCTCTGGTATTTGAAACTGAAGCAACTGGATTCCTTTGAATACTATAGTTGCTGCGAGTTGCTAATTCATAGGTGCTGATGTTAGCTTTAAAATCTGCCAAATTTGCTTAGAGATGGGTTGAGTTGCACATTTTACCATATCTGGATTTGGCCCATAGCAGACAGCTTTGGTGTTGCAGAATTTCATCTTTGGCTTTCAGAATTATTGGATATCTTTCGGAACTTTGCTGCTAATTGAATCAGGGAGGGGCTGGATTAAATAAAAGAAGATGCTGTTCTCTTTTGATGGAACTCTTTAAATGCTGATCCCGGAAGAGCAGTGGAGAGAGAGATCAGGCATTATCTTTAAATTCATTGCTACATTGCTTTAAGTAAATTGCAATAAACAAACAAGGCATGGAGTTTGCTTTTATTAGCTTACGATAAACAAATTAGGTATGGAGTTTGTCAATTTCCTTATGCTCTGATGGTAAATTCAGTAGTCTGATATAGTCTAATCTTGCCATTTGTTGCTCAAAGGACACAATCTATAGTGAGTTGAGCACGTTGAGGCAGTCAGTTAACTAATCCGGGAATTGTTCAAGATAGTGTGCTAATCTGTCTTCTTTTTAAAATAACAGAATATTACATGACGCTGATGGAATGAAATTCAGAAAATAGTAGTTTGTGAGGTACCTTGTGACGTCATCTATGTTTGTCAATGTGTGATGATTTTTCTTCCCTAATTAATACTGATAAAAATCCGTGTTTGTGGAAACGAAATCCAAAAAAGTAATTATGTCCAGTTAACTTGTACAATTCATTCATGAATTGTACATGTGGAAGGTGGTTGGGTGAAGAACATAACGGTTAGATACAATAGGTGCTACTGGCTAGCATGTGAATGTTAAGAAGATGAATTGGCAGTGAACTTAAAAGAATAGACAGTGAGGAGTGAGTTAAACAGGATTGCAACTTATTTTAACTCTATGGTGATAATGGGATGATGATTTATTGGGTGGAATATAACAACTTAATAAGGGAGAATATATTGCTAGGAAGTGTGTCATCTAGGATTAGATGAATGAAGTAAATTTGAGAGATACAAACAATGGGCTTGATTATTATTTTTTATTTATTTAAATGCCAACTTCTGGTTTAATTGTTAGCTGAAGAGTGAAGATAATATCCTAATTGGAAGATCTATCCACTTGCGGAGTTGGTTTTGGACTGATATGAGTTGATTGCATTGTAGGTCGAACTCTGTTTTTATTGCATATATAAGTGTTTTTGTCACTATTCAATTACGTGGTATAAGAATTTAAGTTTTGTACTATATTGGAGGTTTAATTGGGTGGATTTTATTGTTTCGGCATGCAAATGTTCCACATTGATGTACAATAAAAGTATTTTCTTTTGTCCTAGACATGCTTTGTCATCTTACCTATTGGTTTTATGTTATCCTTATGGCAGTATTATGAGCCCTTCTAGTGAAGCCATGATTTATTTTGTCTGCTTATAGTATGTTAATGCATAATGCATGATTATCCTCTCTCTTTGTGCATGTACATGTATTTCTGGTGCACATGGTTTTTTCTCGGTGCACTTGTGTCGAGTGCATGTTCTGCTATGGAAACACACCTAGCTGTTTATGCAGTCATGTTGTGCTTGGTAATGGAAGGGTTTCTGTGTGCAGTTTTATGATATCAATCAAGTTAAATTACGAAAGTCTGCTGAAAAAAAATGTAGGACACCTAATTAGAGAAACCAGACCTTTTTTGTTTACCTCAAGGAAATCAGAAAACAATACTGTGTTAGTTTTTCTGTTTGTTTAGATTAATGGTTGTTCAATTTCTTGCTTCATTTTACTTAGCTTAAGTGAGTTTATTGTGGTGGCACATGCGGTTTAAAGTTGCCATTTTTTTTTTTTTTTTGGGTGAAGGGGAGGGCTACCCTTTTTTTTGAGTTAATATCCTTCAAATGGAGGACTTTTTAAATTTACTCTTTAATTTTCTTTTTTTTTTCCTTTTCTTTGGGGAGGGGGGGGCATTTTTGTTGCTTGTACTTGTGAATACAAAATGACAAATGTCGCTAAGCTATTTACAAAATCTCTTAGTTTTCCACTTGATTAAAGAGTTAAGTGTCATCCCATTTGAGATAGTCGGAGTGTCTGACATGGATACTTAGTGTTGAGTTAATTGTAGAAACTATGCTCTCTATCATATTTGGCTTGCACTGCTAGTTGCTTTTGCATCGTCTCTGAGAACAAAATCACTAAGCAGAAAAATAAAAATCCATGAATTTGACTTTAGCTGTACTTAAGAATAAATCTTATCATGATATCAAGTTAATATTATGATCTTAAAGATAATATATTTGATATCTATATTTTGAATTTGATATTATCTAGTTTAGAGAATGTAAAGGACTCTTTGTTTCCATTAAATATAACTGAGCCGGTCTCTAATAATATATTTATCCTTTTACTTGAACAGCAGGTATGGGAACAAAAACAAAGTTTGATAACTCCTTGCCTGGATATTATTCAATGAAGGATTTTAGTCGTGAATCTAATGGTGGGGGCTGGCCTGCTTATTTTGGAGATAATGGCTTCCCAAATGGGCAGTGTTACTATGGTTTTCCATCAAGGGGTATTTCAGATTCATATCCAGGATATGACAAGGATACCGTGAAACAGACGATGCTCGAGCACGAGGCCATATTTAAGAATCAGGTTTATATAATTTCAAGTCTGTGTTTGGTTCTACCCGGTACATGTTATATATACACTATGCTAAGGGCAGCCCAGTGCAAGGAACAATCACACTATGTGGATAGTTCGGGAAAGGGTTGGATCACTTTGTGTTTATTTTATATGGTTTTATGTTGCATTATGGAAGTTGTCTTTTCCACAACTTGAACACATTATGTCACAAGGCAATTGCTCTACCATTATGCCTAGACTTCCTTTCACGTAAACTTAAATACTAGCTTGCTACAATGTAAAACATGGAAACATTATCAAATAAATACTTAAATCGGTGGAAAATATCGTCACAGCAGCAAAACAGCAATCAATACAAAATCCTCAAAATGCTTGACTGAAAGCCCCAATATATGTTGCAGAAACCCCACTTCAAAATTGGAATGAATCGAGAAACTTAGAAGTCCTAAAAAAATATGAAAGGTGTATGTAAATTCAGGAATGTAGTCCATCTGTCCTTCTTGAACAAAAGCTCTGTCATGATCATCTTCTTGTTGCTTCCAATCATGCTAGTCTACTCCAGCAGCAACTCTTATCATAGAAATCTCAACTGCCTATTAACTGATCATTTCTTTATTACCTACTAATGATTTAGCAAACCTCCAATCCTCCCTCAATTTTCTAGTAAAAACATATTATTTCTCTTTTCTCTTACTTTATTAGGTGTTAAGTACTGTGAATGGACCTGATACCTTTTTTTTTAATAGAGAGAGAGAGATTGAATGTTCGTTTGCTCTTTAATTGCTGTAAAATCAAATGTCATTGGCTGAAAAACAAATGAAGAGCAAATTAATTTGACCCCTGTATAATCTGCATTACATGAATAGTTGGATCATTGGATCTATGTTTGTCCTCCAGGTTTGTGAACTCCATCGCCTCTACAGAGTTCAAAGAGACTTGATGGATGAATTTAGAAGGAAAGAGCGATACAATCGAAGGACACCTTATGAGACATCATCATCATCGAGCCACTTGCCATCACAGATACCATCCGAGGATGCTTTGAAATGGAATGCCTCAAGCTTGCCCTTGGTGAATTCTATTACTAATAGGCTTCCTGTTATAAACCCAGATATTATTCAATCTTTTGCAAGTACAATTAAAGGGAAGAGCATACAAACTGGTCAAATGCCGTCCCAAAAATGCTCTAGCCCGAAGGACTCAGAGGCATCAGAGTCTAGGCCCACGAAATATAGGAAAAAAATGATTGATCTTCAACTTCCAGCTGAAGAGTACTTAGATACAGAAGAGGTCGAGCAATGCGGGGATGCAACCACGTCGGATACTTCAAACAATCCTGATGGAAATCACAAGTTTGCACCTGAGAGTGGAGAAAAGTTTTTTCTGAGTTACTGTAAAAAGACTGAGTCCCACGGAGAGGCATTCAGACCTGATTCAGGTTTGAGAAAATCAAGTGCTCTGGTGGACTTGAACGAGCCTGTTCAGGTCAAAGAAGCCACTGCTTTCCCATCTGTTGACTTTTTGGGCCGTGCCATCTCTCGAAATGGGAATCAGGGCCAGGATTTTTCTTCTAAAATTTTGTGTCTTCCCAGGGATATTTCCAGACATGGAAGCATGAATGGGACTTCAAACAATGTTCACTATGAAAATGGAGTAAATTCGCATTGCTGGTTTCCCTACATGCTTGAAGCAGGTAATAAATCTTGATGGAGTTTAATTCCTTATGTTGGTTTTTCCTCCACACTCCATTTCCTGATTCTAATGCTTCAGGGGATTCAAGAAAATGTTGGGAAATGAAAAATCAAGGAAATTTTGTTTAAACAGTTATCTCTTGATCGTATTTTTCCTTCAAAATTTTCTTTGACCTAAAAAATTGTGATACAAATGGGCTTATGGGCAAGCCTTAGTGGATGTCAAAGGCTCTGCTGCAGATTTATTTCTGGACTGAAGTTGTGTATAAATGGGAGTTGTTTTCTTATCATGAGTGGATTGTTTTCCAATGGTTGTGTCAAACACAAGTGGGCACGGTAACTTCTGTATTGTCTTAGCTTTTGAAAATTATAGCATGCCTCCAAAGTGCTCTTTAAAAAGCTAATTGAGAAATCTCTCTGAGGTGCTTCGATTTTTTTTTTTTTTTAATATCAGGTTTCAGTTCAGGACCTTTCTAAAACACCCAAAAGTGCCTTTGACATAAACAAGAAGTTAGTTTTTTCCAATAGCAAATTTCTAAAAAAGAAAAGAAATAAAAACAAACAAACTAACAAGCAACATCATTGTACGTTGCGTTTGTGTAATCTTCAGAATGAAATGTAACATTTAAATCCAAAGGAATTGTTGCTTTTATAACAAATGATTTTATGTTTATGCTCTATGTACTTCCAGAGCAAAGTAATGACAAGCTGAGGTCCATCCAACGAGGACCCCAGCCAGACAAGGTACCCGGACCCTCTCAGCCGGTTCAATTTCCGCTCGAGCAAACACATCGACCCTCAGGTTTTCTACAATCTGATCCTATCAAGGGAGATTCATGGAAATCAAAGAGAGGAGGTGTTTTTGGAATATCTGAGAGGAATTACATTCAGTCTGGCTATAATAAACCTGAATCAATTGCAGCCACTAATTGTCCAAGCCCATCATTTATCCACTCCTATTTCCCTCACTCATGGGATCACTCTGGCTTATTGTGGGGAAAACCAAGTAGCGACTTCAGCCAAAAGTCGATATCAGTTCACCCGAACCCTTATCAGACTTCTGCTACCTCGAGCAAAAGTTATCAGTTGACATCTCAGAGTAATGAGCTTTTGGGGACCAAGTGGCCTTTGAATGGCATTCCTAAAGCTAATCCCAGTTGTGGCAATGAACTTCCAATAAGAAATGGATTTTCCCCAGGGTTCTTGCCTGGTTCAAGAGAATTATCGACATGCTTTCCTCCTGTTAGTTTTGATGATTTGAACCGCAGCAATGATGATAAAGGAGGATTGGGTGTGAGCGAATTCTTCAAGGCCACATCTCACGTCGATGTGAACTGTACAAGAGATTTGAACTTGAATACATCAGTTCCAAATGACAGAGTACAGAAGCAAGAGGAACCTCATCCTATTTTGCCATGGCTCAGGGTCAAGGCTGCTTGCTTTAATGATAATGCAATCAGAAAGAGCCTGGATTCTCACCATTCAGCTGTGTCAACTTCCTGTAATGGTGATGTTAAAGCTCGGCAGCAAGATATCAACGAATGCGTGAGTAGTAGAAAGATCCTTGGCGTTCCAATATTTGAGAAGCCTTTTGTGTCAAAGAACGAGGTCTCTTCTCTTGTTTGTCCTTCCTATATTCATCATCCCTCCCATGATGAAGAGATAGAAAGCAATCTGAGAAAGGGAGGACTTGATATTAATATGCCTTGTGATCCCATGGATCCTGAGTTCCGGGAAATGGGTTCAGCTGAGGTTGTGGTCTTGGAGAAGAGAACGAAAACCAGATGTGCAGCTGGTTTCAGATACCAAATTGATCTAAACTCGTGTGCGAGTGATGATGAGGTTCCATTGACAAACAGCAGCACTAGCATGAAGCATGGCACAGGCATAGATTTGGAAGCTCCCATGGTTGTTGAGGCTGAGGAAGGCAACCTTCGAGGTGTAGAGCCTATCTCACAGCAGCACGAGCTGCCTTCACAATTGCCAATTGGCAGAACCGACGATCCAGAGGCTGAACTTGCTGGAACAGCAGCAGAGGTGATTGTTTCCATATCGGCTTCTGTCCTCCAGAAACATGTGGAGGAAACTATTCCTCACGCATTGGAAGCTTCCTTAGAAGATCCGCTCTGTTGGTTTGTGGATATAGTCTGTTCTTGCAACGATGATCTCGAGAGCTGGCTGGGTGCAGATTCAAGTAACAAAGATGGAGTTAGAGAAGATTGCTTATCCTGTGAATCGGATTATTTCGAATCCATGACATTGAAATTGACAGGGTGTGATGTCGAGGACTACCTGTCTAAACCCATAATTCCTGAAACCCCTAACATTGAAGGAACAGGAACAAATTTGTTGGCACACCGGGTCCGTAGGGGCCCAGCACGAAGAGGTAGACAACGGAGGGACTTTCAGAGAGACATTCTTCCGGGGCTAGCGTCCCTCTCAAGGCATGAGGTGACCGAAGATCTTCAGGTGTTTGGAGAGCTAATGAGAGCCGCGGGTCATCCGTGGCACTCTGGACCGAGGAGGAATGGCACCCGAAATGGATGTGCTCGAGGAAGGCGCCACTCAGCTGCCGCTCGTTCCCCTCCTCCTGCAGCATCAAACACCATCTGTGGGCTGCTGAGCCAGCAGCTGAGTACTCCCAAAATGGGGCTTGAGGATAGAAGCTTAACAGGGTGGGGGAAGACAACAAGACGCGCTCGTCGACAGCGGTGCCCAGCGGGTAACCCTGCACCTGCTTCTTCCACCTAAGTTAAGGAAAGGAATTTCTATTTAGGAATCGATAAATTTCTATAGAGGGAAATACTAAATCACGTGGAGGGCTCTTCTTACTAATAGATTTCTGGGGTTAGTTTATTTCAACCGTGTTTCTTGACATGCATCTTCAAAGTATCTATCATTTTTACTTGCAAACATTGTATTATTTCATGAATAATCTTTCATGGGAAATTTGCAAGTCTTGCTGCACAGACATTCTGGGTTTGAGCTAGGTCGCTCGCTGGGTACATTATTGGGAGCGCTATATGATCAGCTGTAGATGCTTTTTCTGATTTGAATTCTTCGGTTTTCTTCCTTGTGAATTGGTTCTTCTACGAAGAAGAGCTGAGCTTATGGGGGTGAGGCTGTGTTCTGTGGAGTAAGTAGTGACTGCTGTGGCTGTAATTAGAGGAATGGGATCATTATTTTTTGATTTTCATTAATGCCAAATGAAAGGGCGGATTTCGATATGAGAAATTCATACCATCGAGTATCATGGTTTGATATATGCAGTCTTACTCCTTGTATTATAATGAGGTTATTTTTTTTAAAATAATTTTAACTTCTTCCTCTATATTATAATAAATTATTTTTATTGGTACATTCAAACTTATCCTATAATAATAAGATGAATGGTTATAACTTATGCATATTATAAAAACTTGCTATTAACATTATGCATGGAGGCATTTATAATTAAAAAAAAAAACTCCATTAGAGAAGCTTATTAGATCAATGCAGATCCGATAACTAAATTTATATGGTTAAATCTATATAATTCTTCATCTCTTGTTAACCCATCGGTAGTTACTTTAAAAATATATATATTTAATCTTCTTTTAAAGAATTTCTTAAAAAATTCTAGCTATTTTTTTTTATAAATTATTTAAATTTTTAATTAAATTTTATCTGAGATTTTTCAAAAATTCATTAAAAATAATAAAATAGAATCTATATATATATATATATTCAAAATTACTTACGAAAATTAAAGAAAAAACCAGCCACCTAAGATTGAACATTAATTTTCTGACACGTGATGTTAATTTCAAACGGTCGAACTCAATTAAAGCTTACTAATGTTTATATAATCTCGATGTCATAAAATAATCGCATGAACAGTGGGATCCGTACAACCGCAGTGATTTGAATTGATAAGTAGCACGGCCCACTTGTTTATTGTTTATGAGAAATTATTAGCGTACTTTTGACTGCCGTGGGACAATTAGGGGTAAAAAAAATATTATATATAATTTATATTAAAATTATTAAAATAAATATAAATTTTATCTTATTTTAAATTATATTTTTTATTATTTTTATATTAAAAATAATAATTTTGATACAATTAAATATAAATTTAGATATATAAATAATATTAAACTATGGATAATATATAACTCATATATTCATTTATTTGCTAAGTATAGTTTTTATTTTTATATAAAATTTGTTAGTATTAATTAATAAATAAAATAATTATATTTTAAAGACATTTTACAAATAGTTAAAGGGTTATTCTTATAATATTTATATTGAAAATATAATATGAGTTAAAACGGGAATACGGTAAAATAAATAAATAAATAAATAAATATTTTTTAAAAAAATTTAATAAATAAATATTTTAATATTTTTTACTAAAACATTTTAACGTTGATGATGTACTTTCCCAGAAAATAAAGGAAAAAAAGTTGATGGTGATCGCGATGTACGGAAGTGTGGAAAACAGTAATATAGAATAACTGGTCCATTTAAATAATGGATAGCATATTTAGGTAAAGTTGCCAAAAAAAAAAAAAAAAATTAATTAATAAGAGAATGTATAATTTTTTTAATAATTATACTAACACATTTTTTATATTTATTCTATTATTTTACCAAAAAAACTACTCCATCCATATTATTGCATCTCAAATCCCTAATTATTATACGAATTAGGGAGTCTTCTAATATTTCGTTACAGGTCGATCTGGATCGGGTCCGATCTTCATCACTGATGACTGAGAACCTGCACAATATGAACCACAAATAAGATGATAGAGGACAATGAGAGCTATCCCCTATTGATACTCCGACGCACAAGTCAGATATCTTCCGTAATAAATGGATGAATGTAGGTT
>JAOVVI020001923.1:0-22503 GCA_028571085.2 Nepenthes alata
TCTTCCACTAGATTTTAGGTTACTTTCTTCTTCCCTCTACTTCTTATTCTTCTTTTTCCCTTTTCCTCAATAAAACATCATTTAGGGTTAAACGAGGCCATGCTGGTTACAATCATATTCAGGATATTGCAACACTAAACTGGAAAAATTTGAACCCTAATATAACCTGTTTCAATATCTCCTTTAAGGCCTAACTACACAAAATAAGATTATGAACGATAGCTTCAAGTAATGCAAGACAAACATGAAGGTGGCATTGCTGTTCGGTGGACATGAGGAGACATCTTATATCCACGGCAATTAGAATTCTATAGCTTCAGTGAACCCCTATCCATGGAGGGTAGACAAATTCATAAACCCTAGATTGCAGAGAAAATGCAGCATTTATAATCAGATTTAAAGAGCATCTAACAGGGAACACTTACCATAAAAATTCTAAATTTTTTACAGATTTAATCCATGATTTATGTGATTACTTTCAAGAAGAGGATCATTGGATGGTTTTAAACATCTAACACCAAATCAACTCTAGACGTACCAGATAACTAATTTCGCATGCCATGTTGTAGCCAAAATGGTTGATTTCACAGGTTTGACTTTATACAAAATGGTTCTGATCAAACAAACAAAGAGGATAGTCACCACCAAAGTCAACTTCCTATCGTTCTAGGACGCATTCAATTGACACGTCAGCATATGACTAGCATTTAGAATTGATACATTAGCAAATGACTAGCATGTTTAAATACCACTAAAGTTCAAATATATATGCATGTATAAGAGCAGCAACGCAGAAAATAGTGTGCAAGGATATAGCAGGGGCATGGAAGGAATAGGCAGCATGTTTTAGCTGTATGTGGGACAGTATTGTCATGCGTCACCATTTTAATCGAAGTCCCAATTTCCTTCACCATACATGCTCCAACATGATAAATATGCCATATAACCAGGGATTTCGAATGAAGTTGCCCACCCACATAATACTCAATATCTACCACAAACGGTTTCTCCAAGTGTCAATGATTAGAACATTTTCTTTTTTCAGCACAAATTGATAAGATCATTTTCACCATCATGATATTGATTCAATCACAAACACAAACGAAATTGGGGCCAAAGGATTTTCACCATAATAAAACGGAGGAAAGACAAAGCACAGGTATCAAGGTATATTTTCTCTTGCTTAGATTACTGTGCACTGGTTCCACAAAATTAGGTTCTGGGATAAGTGAGTTGGATATGGGACAAGCATTGGCAATATTTGAACAGCTCTTTACACATCTTAATGTCAAGGATGAAGGTAAGGTGTAGCATAGGAGGACACTAATCACCAATTCTCAACCTACATCATCTTTGTACAGAAAGCAAATTTTCAACAGCACCAATTGAACATAAATCCAATGATTTCATATCATACACAACAAACAATTACTTGGTCTACGCCAACAATGCTAATGAACATCCGAACATCCACCACAAAGCTCAGAGTCCACTACACAGGGCAGGCACCAGAAATACTCCTGTCATTCCTCCCAATTTAAGGTAATGTTTTCTGAAAGTTTGAGATCAGTCAAATCCTTTTTAATTATCCTACTCCAAGGTTTTCCAAGCATAACTCCCCTTTTATGGCATGTAACAGTAAACTTAGTTACATGACTTTTCCTTACAAGACATTACCTGATACATGCTTTAGGTGCTTAACCCATCTTGTAAAGAGGTGGGTACGCTATACTAGGGACAACTTGAAATAAAAAGGCTAGACTCCAGGAACAAGGCTGCTCTCTCAAGAATCTGGTGTGCCACTGCTGGAAAGGGAACATAGTCATAGACTTTAGTCTCTTCATACTTTTCAGAGTCCACAATTCTTTGACCGACGGTTTGATTTTAAAATAATATGTGAAGGAAAAAAATTAAGAGAAAGTCCTTTTATGAGTTTAAATGTAAAAATTATAAAGAAAAAATATGGGAAAATTTTCAAGTAGAATTATTCATTTTTGTAGAATTTCACTTTCCGCTTGAAACTATTTTTCCTTTCTTTTAACTTTTTCCCTAACTATTTTTATTTCAAGGAGATTTTTTTAGATTTAAACAAACAATTAATGTTAACATATTTTACAACATAAACTTCTTAATTTCACAACTTTTTGGACATGCACATTACAACATCAACACTCTTTAGAGTGTACTTCCTTTAAATTAGATTCTCATAACCCAGTCAATTTCTTTATTTTAATATGACCAGCCCTCTAATTTCATTACATTATTTAAATCTACCAAATGACTGGAATTGCCAGGTGATAAATCAATCATCACATAAGTTAACCAGACACCGAGCTAGCACTAAGTTCAGTTCTAGACATCTAGCAATATTATACCACAGGGTCACCAACAAATCCCTACTCGTTGATATAACTTCAGCACATTGTAACATGTAAAAACTGCACGGTGAGGAGCAAAAATATAGACCTAACAACGTTATTTATTTTGAGGCAGGTAATCCAAATATATATCTAATTAAAGCAGTTCTCACATAAAGTAAGAAGCAAAATAGGCTTATATTTTACTTTACAAAGGAACTAAACAGATGCTAGATAGTATTACCTGGATCAATAAGAGTTGGACAGCAAAGCGGCATTTGGCATCAGATATAGCAGCATAGAGTTGACGAGTCCTTGCACGTTCAGAATCAAATTCAGCGGTACCATGAAAATTAGAGTCACCAACGCTTTCTGTACCTAGAGATGCTTCATGGATCCTAACTGGAATATCTCCCTCAATAATAAAGGAGAAATCTGGAAGTGTTGAACTAGCTGCTTCTTTCAATGAAGAGACAACTTCAAGCCATTTTTCATCAGAAAAAAGATCTCCAGCACTGCTAATCAATCGTACAAATGCAGCAATACCAATTCCAGCGAGGCTTTGGTGAGGACGTCTGATGAAACTTACTAATAGAATCAGCACTCTCCTCAGAAGAGGATTTACAGTAGAATAAAACTTAACGAAGAGATCTACAACTAATTCAAGAGACAGAGTGCATGTCTCATAGAGCCACGAATCTTGATCAAATTCAGGAATTTCACCATCGTTATCCTGTCTATCATCTCCACAGGAGTCAATAGCATGCCGGACATAATCAAATATACGAAACAAGACAGATTCAAACACTCGTTCCCACAAAGGCAATGAAAATAGATGGCCATGATTTCTTAGAGTGTCAAACAGAATTTGCAGAGCAGTTTTCCTGATTTCTGGTCTTGGGTCAAAGCTAAGTTCTGAAAGTCCTGCAAAAGAGAAAAAAAAACAAGATTGATTCTTCTGTTCCTCCCTTTCTGGATAAACAGAAAGGAAAAATAAAAAGCAACTGTTAAACAAATGAATACAAAGTAATTCATTCAATTCTACCAAAGAAAATTAAGATTGGAAGCAGTGAATTTTGATTACACAAACATGAGCAAATTTAGATGATTGGGATAAACTCCCTTGGTAAAAATTTCAAAAGGATAGTTGGCCATAACCCATCTAGATGAAAAGAACAAATTTAATAAATCAGTTTGATGCCTAAAGCATCAACAAAACATAGAACAATTCAGATCAAAAGAATAAAACATGGGGATCGGATTTTCATGCATTATTTGAGAAACAATTGACAATTTCACTAGGTTGACACCTCATTTAGGTTCAACACTCAACTGCAAGCATCAGTCTTAGTGCATTTCTCCATTTAATCATGTAATCTTATTTATCCATCCAAAATACATCAAGACACAATTAGTTCAGAAAACAACTTCAAAATGGGAAGACTAGTTTTCAGTATTTCTAACCAGCTAATAAAGGGAACCAGAAATACAGGTGATCATCCTTATCAGCCAGGGGCCCATTTTCAAGATTTCCATTTTTTACAGTCTGAGGCAGAGACAGAGAGGTATTTCCAGAAGCTTCCTTGCCCATATTCTTTGCTGTTGAGCCAATATCTCCTTCTGCAAGTTTCTCCGCACAAAAGCGAAGAAAGGCAATGGCACTCAGACTGATGTCTTTGTTAAATCTGCTATTAGTAAATGCGATGAGGCAATTCACACAATCTGTAAAGGTAGTTGTCTCAGTTTCAGTGATATAGGGAAAGTAATCTCTCACGATCTTCTCCATGATTTCAAATGCCAAGAGAACTATGTTTTTATGATCATCATATGCTGCTGTTGTGAAGACCTGGAAAACATACAGAGTGTAAGAAAAATTGCCAACAAACTCACTAAATTACTAAATCTTACAGCAAGAACAGCAAACAACAAAGCTTTTACTCCCACTATAAGGGTAGGGTATGTAGATCCTCTCCCATCACTCCACTTAGTTTAGAGCACAATGAATTTCCAAACAATTATAGCTCACTAAAATCCAGAAACAACCAAAGCATTCGTCCTCTCCCAGCAATACCGTGACACTGAAATATCCCTTTTAATAAGCAGTCAACCAAAAAAGTTGGTTTTCTGCTAGCAAATTGGTTATGATGTTAAGAAAGTAGGGTAGATGTTAGATACAGAAAAGGGAGTATCCAATACCATGAACATGCTCTTCCATCCAGACTTGACATTATTCACTCGGGACAACACCATTTGAGAAACACATCTGATTATGAGTTCTCTGATTTCAACAGCACTACTCCTCCGCATGACAAAAACAAAAGGTTTCATAAACTCATTTTGAAAATTATAATTAGCCAACTCTTCTCGCTCCAGAAACTTCATCGACAACTGGCGCAAAGAATCCATAGCAAAAATTGCGATGGACAGATTCTCTGAGCAGCCAATTGTTATAAAGAAGTCGGAAAGCACATGCCAGATGCTTGACCACACAAGCCTGATGCGATTCATATTATAGTGCCTGTCAAAAAATATAATAAAACATCAATCACATAATTTTAAGGATGATAAAGACCAAAAATATCACCATTAATGAAACCAATGGATCCCAAAAGAATAAATAAAAAATGATTCATAGTTTCATACGCAATCTCAACAATCTTTGTCAGGCTGAAAACACGTGGATCAGATGCAGAGCGCAATTCTTCCATAGAGACCTTGCAGAGGGCCTTAACAAAGTCAATAATTGCCTCACTATTCAACTTCTGACTTCTGGTGAATATGCGATTCATTTCAGCACTTCCAACTTGCTCCAGCATGTTTAAATTAGAGACCAAATGGTTCATCAGCTCAGATGTAACGCTCCCAGAAGCATTACCACCAATACTAGCACTATCATAGGAACCCCTTCTGACAACAGCAGCAGCATATTGCATTTTCCCAGCTCCCTTCTTCTTTAGAACAGGAAGAATAGTTGATTTTGCCTGTCTGGACTTTTCCAGATCATTCTGAGGAAAAGCAAAGAAAGTAGCATCCGGAGGTGCACCTTCACCCAAGAGATGCAAATGCTCAAATCGGGAAACACAGGTCAAAATATGTTCCCATGCTTCTTGCAAGTAATTTCCATCTTCATCTGCAATTGTAACTATTGCCTGTGAAACAGTAAAGTAACAGAATATTACACCAAGTTGAAGCAAATGCAAACAGTGTATTCATAGTTAACGAGCAATCATCTGGTGAATCATTACTGTTCTTCGATCAACATCAATAAGCACAGCTGTTACAGGACTCCTTAATGCTCCCTCCAGTGCAGTTCCAGTCCGGACCCAGAATTTCATTTCACCATAGATTATATAGATTATATATTATTTTTCTTTATTTCGTTGCTCTGCTGTTAGCATGTAGTTCTTTAGTAATTAGTTGTTTCTGTTAGCAACGGTGATTTGGGCCAGTACTCCTATATAAGTAAACATTATTATTGCAGTGGAAAAGAAGGAAATATTACTCTCAATTTCTCTCCCCTTCTCCCCCGCCTCCTCTCTCCTTCTCTGCTTACCCCTCTCTCCCCAGACTTTTCCTCTCTCTCTCCCACTCTTACAGCACCTCGGTCCTTAGGACCTTGGCCGCTTGCACCTCGGTCCTTCACCCTCACAGCACCGTCAGCCTTCCTATCCCGTCTTCCATTTCCCTCTGCTGATCTCCCCTCCCTCTTTCTGCTGTGAAAAATGCCCTCCGAACTCTGCACGCAATATTACTGTTCTTCAATCAACATCAATAAGCACAGCACACAAAAATTCTGCCTCCAAAAATTTCTGATAGCAAACTCCAGAGAGTATGGAGTGGAAGAGATCCCTTCTCATTGAAAATGACTTGTTGAACATGACCATCATTTGAATCAGCAAATTGCACACTGGAGGGTGCATGAAACAGCAGAAAAAGAGAGAGATGGGACATGAGAGAGGAAGAGAAGCAAACTTTTCTAAGCTTTTGATCTAGATTAAGATATGAGAGGTGTCTAGAGGGAGGAACACAACTATGAGCTTCTAAGTAAAATTCTTAGCAACTTTTTCTGAACAGAACAGTAACCCTGTCTTAAGTCCACTTGCAATTTGGAAGGGCAGACCACCTCAATCTTGCATCTTCTCTTCACTGATGACACTTTCAATCTTCGGTGGAGTAAATATCCACCAGCACAGTTATTTGAGATGCATCATGTTATAGATTAAAGCAGTGGCAAGCATTAAGGTTAACTTGACAAGAGCATTTTTGTCCCCATTAAGCACATTGAAAACATAGAGGATTTTGATCTCCTTTTGGAGCAAAACTGCAACACTCCCTATCACTTGCTTCAGCCTACCATTAGGGGCAAGTTCACAAAATAATGCAGTTCCTGACCCTGTGGCAGAAATATTTTAGAAGAATTTAAAGGGTTCTCTTCCAAGAGGAGGGAGAGACTCGGCTTCTTACTACCTTCTCTAGATCCTCAATTTACTTTATATCCTTGTTTACAATCCCAGGTAGTGCTGGAAAGAGATTCAAATGGATCAGAATAGACACAAAAAGAATTTCCTGTGGAATGGCATGGCTGAATGCCACTCCCTTGATTTGAATGGTTAATATTACAAATTGGCTTACCATACTCCCAACAACAAACCTAAAGATACTGATATCTTGGGGTTAATGTGTATACATCTAGGAGATCCAGATACTTTCCATTCAATGTCTTCAGATTATAAAAGGGAACTTCTATCTAAAAGGCTATGGAGGCTTGGACATGATGTAAAAGGAATGCAACACAATCTGATAGCTTATAACCATGGAGGGCATGGATTGAGTTTGGGATGGTAGACTAGTAATAGTCAGCTTACTCAAGGTATAGGATTGTAGAAAGCAATTACTAAAATCTTAGAAAACCTTTTTGACTTTTTCCCCATTCAAGGTGGGAAATGGGCATGGTTTTTGTTATTGGGGAGGTAAATGATGCTTTGTGTAGTTGCTCCTGGCAAACTCTTGCATGACAAGGAATGCAAAGTAATGAGGGGCAACTTAAGCATTGATGATTATAAACAACTAATAAATCTCATCTGGCCAACATCAAATCTTCCTACCATAATCTTATCATGAAAATCACAGAAAACAAGGATCAGTCTTCTCCAAATCCAGATTGAAAACAACCTCCATATTCCTTCTTCTAGCATCATCCCCAAGATTAGTCACCTTAATCAATGTTGCCCTCAGCAAGAAGTGTCACTCAAGAAGCCATTTCATATCCGACAGACAAAAGCTAAAGATTACATACATAAACAAGCAAAAAAATATGATTTGTCTAAAATCCTTGGCCTTATAAATAAACCCTTAAAAGTGGCCCACATGTTTAAAGTAAAATTCACACTCTTCCAAACTGTTCCACAAGCATTAAAGTCTTGGAGTAATTTTACAAGAGCATCCTACACAACCTTCAAATGTAGGGCAGCAAAACCACTTGGACCAAGACTCCTGTCAATCTCCATATTCATTTCAAAGAAAGTGTGTTCCTGATACCCTCTTCAGAATAATTCTCAAGGCCCAATCTTCCTATCTTTTCAATAATTTTCCTTATCAATTCTCATCTCACTCTTCTATCTCCAACAAATCTTCTCTCCTAAACAGCCACCTCATAAACATTCTTCAGGCAGACCCTTTCATCCACCTGATCAACAGAAAGAGGTTTCACTATATCCGATAATTGAGAAAAAGCTATTTCGGACAGATTAACATGCTTCTTGCTTCTATAATCATCAACACTCTAAGCAATGCAACCCTTCAATCTATACTTTAGAGATTGAACTTCCTTAATGAACCTAAAATCCTACCAAACCTCCATTGCAAGAACCTTCTTATCTCTTTCTAACAACACCATGTTGGAATATTCCCAAAGCTAAAAGCATTGACACTCACCACATTACGCTTCCAAATAAGTGTGACCTAAGTTTATTATGCATTTTCACCTCTTCACAAAGATTTGGGATAATGTTCAAATCATTTCAAAGTATTGTACTCACTTCATCCCAGGAATAGTCTACTTTCTGGGGAAAAAAGGAAAAAGAAGAGTTTAAAGTAATGGTAATCAGCGCTCCTATATAATCAAAAAGTTTTCTGTTTTCCACCTGTGTTCACTTGGGTGACACAAACTGGAATAAGCAAGTTCAAATAATTATGCTTTAATACATGACCATTTTCATCCTTTGGAGTACAGAAAAAAAGAAAGTAGGGTAAGGTTTTAGGATGGAAAGAGCAGAATAGTAAGATCTGCCATCCATGCAAACACAGAAGTCGCAAAGACAATTGACATGTCAAAAAGAAAGAAAAAACTTGGAAAAAAAAAAGATAAGATCAGGTTCAAGGGTATATTTTCATAATCTGATGAAGTATGACAATCTGTTAGATACCAATGGAAGCTACTATCAAAAGAAACTCCCTTCTGCTTTTGCAAGAATGCAAAGGATCTGAGCAAAACTCACTAATTTCATATGTACTCATTCTACACAAAATATACTAGAAACTGAACACAACTACTAACCTTAATAGCATCTACATTTTTCTGTTGGATATCAGCAGGTGAGTGGAGATAGGTGAACTTTGCCAGTGAGGTCACAAAGGCATCCCTGTGAGTCTTCATGGATATCACAGAAGTGACATGGATTGCAGACCGAAAGCCTTCAAGACACAAAGATATAATTACTTCATCATCACTTTGATCAAGTGGAACACTGAAAGCAGCCAGCATAGGAGCCCAGCACACCTCAATCATGAATCTTAGGATCACAACATCTGTGGCTGCAAAATAAACCGACCTACAAATTTCCAATAGGAAAAATGACAAGAAAGCGAACACAGATATTCTTCACCATGAAATACACCTTGCAAGCATAATCCACATGACTTGCCCAGAAAAAAAATAGCTAAAAATCTGTTAAAATAGGGATATAGTAAATGTAAACCTTTTGACAGAAGTAAATATTGCACCAGCTGTATCTTATTTTCTGATATGCAATCTTTCGTTTAGAGTAATTGACTCAACCTCCCAACTGAATGGGCATGATGACATCTAATCTGGGATGTTGACAGGTCAAAAATAAAGAGCTACAAACACCATCATACAAGTGTTTGGGCATGCCAATCTGATGACAATATTGTTCACTTTGCTTTTTATAAGGAATTCTACCTCTAATTTTTTTTTCCTTTTGGACAGGGGTAAGTAATTCTACCTCTAATCGGTTGATTAATGGATGAATTTGTATTACAAGCAATAAGCTTGAGACTCATTAACCAAAAAACATAGTTAGAAGGATCTTAGACCATTTCAAGTGTGCATTCTCTCTGTTTTTCTTAAGCAATGCGTTTGAATAGACAGTTCTCTCCATTGGAAGCTTTGCCAATCAATACAAAATAAAATTTATTAAAATAACACTTTTGTTTAAAAAAAAACAAGGAGCTAAACTTGTCCCTGACGTGTCCGAGCATATCTCTCACATTTTCGAATTAAATACAAGATTTCTTACTCATACAAGAGTATCTAAAACATGTCAATGTCGTATATTTGTGTCCAACACTGAAATAGTATCCAAAAGTGTCCATGCTCCTAGCCATTGACCATCAGAACTATCGCCCACTCTCTTTCTTTGTTACGAGAAAATAGCTAACACACACACACACTCTCTCTCTCTCTCTGTGCACATGTGTGTGTGTGTTTTCATAAGTAATGAGTTTGAATGGCTAGTATCATAGTATCCTTCAACAAGAGACTACGTTTTGAAATCTTCTGTTTTTGCCAATTAGCAGAAAAATAAACTTTTTTCATTTTGAATATTCAAAGGAGCCACAAATGTGCCCAATCGTGTCCAGACATATTCTCAGGATGTCCGAAAGTGTCTGACGAAATCCCAAACATGCCTGAACTAAATAAAAATTTGAACATCCCAAAATGTGTATGAGTGCGTTAGGAGAATGTCCGTTTCAAGTATGTGTCCAACACATACTAGTTGTTTGGTTATATTTTTGCACTTTGATGACCCCCCTTAGTACAGTTCTGAATATGATTACCTAGAATATTGAAAATTTTTTACAATCATTGTTTAGGTGTGATCAATCTCGTACGAGTAAAAAAAAGTCCAACTTTACTTACCAATAGAAAAGGATTAGTCCAACTCATCCCAACTATCTTCATCCATTGTGCATATATCTAATACAGTCTCCGCCTTTGCTCCCCAACCTATCCTTCCTATTCAAAACCAAAAGATTGAATGCAGTCCAGCTCCTAATGCTATCTCAAGGACTCATTATGCTTCTCAACCCCAAATCACTCTCTTGTACACCTTGGAGTCTTGGTGTCCACAAGGTCAGGCTGTGGGTATTCCAGATTGTGCTGTATCAGCGATGAACTACGAGGACACTAGTTCTCTCTTAGAAACTTGAGCATAAGAAAAGGGATAATAAATAATACCTCATATTGGGCCTAGGAGACAACGATGGGCTACAACTCGACAGCAGGCCATTGTCCATGGGCCTAATTACAGCGTGCTATCAAGAATTACATCTAGAAAAGGACCAAAGCTCAACCCAACTGGCAAATCACTGCCATAACTAGCAAATAGTAGACCAATAGACACAGGCCCAAGGTCTTTTCGCAGGCCTGCATACAACTCCAAATTGAAAAGCACAACAGCCTCCATCATGATCCCTTCTTTGTAATTCAAAGCCTTTAATAAAGGGCAACCTTGTGCATAAAGATGTGCTATGCACGGGTCCTAAGAAGGGTCATATGGTCATACCACTTTGGAATTATTATACACAATATTACATTACATTATCTAAGTGGCTATTTTCACAATTTGAAACCATAACCCTCGATGTCACATAGCAACAACTCTACAAGTGGCACCAAGGCACCCTTTTCAAATCCAAAGCCTTTACTATAATGAGTTTAGTCTATTATGATCTTTGCACCACAACCCACAAAATCACATGACGACAAAAGTAGGCCTTCATCAGAACCGCTATTACTGTCTGGCCCAAGACCCACGGCCACACTACATTTCCACAAACTTGAATTGGTCCCTTGAGGCATTCCTTACTAGCTGCATCAACATCTTGCCACAAATCTACTCTGAAACCCACCAACCCATGCCACCAAACAAGAAATTGTTATTCCGCCCGACGAACCACCCAAACAACTTCCCCAGAAAAACCACCTCTACGGTTCATTCCCACCTTACCACTGCTGTCCTTCCATCTCTAAGGCCTTCTTCAACACCATAGCAAGCTTTCTTCTGCCTAAATCAAGTAGTCTCACTGCCAAGAGGAAATACGGTCACCATTGCCACCAGATATTCCACCAATACCAAAAACTCCCCCTGCACAACAATGGTCCTCTAGAATACCAAGAAAGCACCACCCTGAGGACTGGAAACCATCTAGGAAGAAATAGATTTCCCCAACCTTCTTCAGCCATCCATTTTATTGACAAAAGGACCCTCAGAATAGCTCTTGAAGGAGATGACAAGAGAATGACTGTTCACCTTCTGCATCCATAACTATGGTACTTAATGGTTCACGAAATAGAATTTCCTCAATTGAAAGCACTCATACAACTTCCTTCCCTATAATAATGGTGCTTTCCACGCTGTTCTGATTTTATAAAAGCAAAAACACAAAAAAAACACCCTTCACATGTCCGACCAACGAGAGCTCCACAATTCTATCAAACCCAATGAAACTAGGCAAAAGTTCCAACAAATGGAGAAAACAACAGCCCCAGCTACCAAGGGAAAAATCACAAGATAAAGCTTACAGCAATCCTCTAGCACTCAAGGGCACGGGTACAGAGCGAGGGTAGCAAAAGTACTCATACAGAGCTACACACTCCCAGGCCGTCAACGTCAATGGATATTAATCAAAGGAGTAGGAGAGTGCTGATTATGCAACACTCGTAAAATATGTTTTATGTTTGGATGTATTTCTGGGGACATCTCTACGTTCGCATTTCACTCAGTTATTTCTCTTGTTCTCTTAGCAAGTTCTTAATTGTTGAAAAGGGGAAAACAACAAAGAGAGATGTCTTCAAAAAGAAATTGATTATATAATCGCTAGTCTAAAACAATTTTTTTTAAAGAAAACAACCCAAGATTTTATGCAGCCTGCTCCAAAATAAATTTTGCTCAGTATAAAATCTATAAACCATAAACAAAAGCCAGTTCCACAGGTAACTTACAGAAGGCTGAGCAAAGCTAGATTTTAAGCATGGGAAGAGAATCTTACTCAGACTTTCGAGCTTTTTCTTTAAATTGTTCTTGCATATGCTTGATTAGATCATCACTTGTCTCCATATAATCTACTTCCCCTCGCTTACGAATCACAATATTCAGGATACTGTCCAAGCCTAAGATTCTATTTGAATTCAAAGTTTGTTTTTGTTGCGGTGCTAGGTCATCTTCTTTCATCTTAATCTCATTTTTCGTTATCCGTTCATACAATGATCTCATGTATTCATCGTGTAGATCTTTCCCATCATCTATGCCACGATTGTTTCTTATAAAATCTTCAGCTGACATCTGCAGAAGGCAATCAGAAGAAAACAAAATTTCATGAAGATCTAGTTCAAACATCTAGTATCTCCAGAAAGAAATAGCATCTGACGATACCTTGCTTTTAACCATGGGATTATGCGCATCAGTGTTGAGCATTATAACAGAATAAGCTAGGACATAGGCTGTATCTGCACTGGAGAAAGCCTTTGGGTTACATTTGCAATAACGTTCAGCAAACTTTTCCATTATCCTGTCAATTTTCTGTGCCTCGCCAGGCAGTCTAAAACCTCGTAGAAAGTCCCTGATAGCTTCGTCTAACTCCATGCCTTGAAAGTTAAAGGAATCTACATACGCATGCATTACTTTCAATGATAGTTCTTCCCTTTCTCCTAAATAGTCACCAATCAAATTCTTGTTCAAACCAGAAGCATTTTTCAGAAAAGTTGCAATTTCCTCCGGTGAGTTGCCCACTTTATTAGCATTTATAAGGAAGTCGATTCCCTTTTTTGGTTTCCTGTTGAAAAGTGATATACCTTCCTGCCATGAATATAGTATTAGATTATTTGAAGGAAAAATGATAAATTTGGCATTCTAAACATTTTCTACTAAACTACCTGAAGTTCAAGCTTGTAAGCCCTTCGTTGTTCAATTGTTTGAACATCAGATATATCATTTGATGATTCAGAATGACTATCAGATCCATCTACAAACTCATCCACATTCCCATTTGCCAAGGGAAGAACACTAGATTCAGGACTGTGATCAGCTGATTCATAATTTCTAGAGGAATGAGGATCAGGAATTCGTAACTGTCTGTTCATCCAGTCTCCCATAGACTTTAAAATAGCCACTAAGCACTTCATTGCTTCAAATTTCATGGTTGCTTCCTGAGGTGCCAACAATGTGGTGGTGGCACCAGCAGCAATACCTTGAGCAGTTTTAAGAAGTCCATTGACCATTCTGTAAGGGTCATAGTAACAAAACAAACATAGAATTATTCCCAAACTTCCACGCTTTACTAAAAAATAAACTCAGAAAGTGGTAGAGCGATGTACAAATACCACCACAGATCAACAATGGAACTAGAAAATGTACATACTTCTTTTATCAGAGAAAAATAAAAACATACTAAATGGGGTCCAAAGGAACCCCAACCCATGTACAACTACAAAAAAAGTGCGGCCCTGAACACAAGATTATCACATTGTAGGATTTGGAAGGGTATAATTTATGTAGGTTTACCCTCGCATTGCAGAAAGGTTGCTTCCTTTGCTTAAACCATTGACCGATAGGTCACTGTAAAGCAAAGTTGTCATATATAGATACGAAAAAGAAAAAGAAACAGAAGGGGAAAACAATGGAAATAAACAGCTTATCTTTTACAGAAAAACTAACTATGAACTCACCAATCTCCTGGAGTGAAGGATAATGAACTTTCACCTGCTAATTCTAAGCTAGCTAAGACGGCTGATTCAAGACCACAGAAATAAAAGCAACATAATTTCACTATTTCCAGTTTTTCTTTCTAGGTTGATGTTTCCATTAAAACCGTATCAAACAAAACTTTTGTTTTCCATACCTCTCAAATATGTTGGACGAATTGACATCACAATCATAATTGATAAATATGTCCACCAATATCTGTGAATCTTCACAGAGTTTTTCTAGAAACCGTAGCACTATCATCTTCTGCTGAAAATTTGGTTGCACAACATTTTCCAAAACCCTGAGTACTATCATAGGGAAAAACACCCCAATCTCTGCCTTCAGTCCAGCTCTGAATCTTGATACTAGACTGATGAAAATAGAGCAAGAAAGCTGGAAAACAATCATCAGGGTCGAGGCACTGTTCTTCAACAACGATAAACACAAATATTGCTTGATAGCACCTAAAAATCTGTTTGAAAATATAAGAGAGAAGATTAGACAATTTAATCTTGAGAAAGTACACAACTGTGTAAGTAATAAACCAAAATGTCAAGCATATATTCAAGGCATAAACTTTACAAGCAAAAGAGGAAAAAAGGTCAATTGGATTCTTCACAGCCATCAAAAGAAGTTTCAATAAAAGTAGAGTCTAGATGATAAGATGAGCAGACCCACAAAAGAACAACATAATTCAGATAGGAAAAAAAAAATAAAACTCAACAGCATAGAAATCCACATTAATGAATAAGTCAAAAGGAATGAAGACTGGCTCTGATAGAAGAAAAGTAGCACACTCCATACTCGATACTATAACTCAGAGCAAGGCACTATATTGATGTTCACAGCCTTCACTAGTAGAAGGACATTTGTACACAGTACACACAGGTGCCAATAGCAACCTACTGATATTTTAGGGAATCTATAATTTGATATGAAAAATCTGTCCCAAATTTTTCCATTACTGACAAAATGACTTGTTGCCTGTTTGGCAATATGTTAAAACAATTTTCCGAAAAAACTATAAATTAGAACTTCTCCGAAAAGCCTTCAAAAGGCTTGTTGAGGTTTTGTAAATTTTTTAGATTTTTTTAACAAGTTTTGATTCAGAACTTTATCGAAAAACTCCCATAAGCATTTTTTGATAGAAACTACAAATTATAGATGAGGACAAAAGCACTTCTCAAAACAAAAAAAATAAAGGCACCTATTTAATGCAGGTAGATAAAATGGACATTAGAGGCACTGATCCATTCCTTCTTGTGGGAGTGCTAACGGGGGAAGGCGCTCCATATACAGCAGAAATACATGAGGATTAAGAGAAGCAATTAAATTCTCCAGCCACGTGGAATAAAATCTCGGGCAATTGCCCTTCCACATTAGCCCTCTGAAGTATGGGAGCATCACCGCCTCCACAGTCACCAGATGAGAGCCAAGAAACCCTTTGTCCAAATTTCTCTTCAACTATAGTGTCACATGACCCGTGCCACTCAAAAAAAATTAAGCTTCCAATCATCAACCATTTAACATCAAAAGGTACAATTGAAAAGCCCAAATGCAAAGGAGAATAGAACATAAAATGATAAATGATTTCTTACTCATGCAGAAACTGAGAGTACAACCATTTTAGATTGCGTAAGTTTTTTGATCCAAAATTCTGTCCAACCAAAGGCGGGGCATTTTAAAGCAGAACGATTCCTCAAAGCAGCTTTCCATGGAATGCGAGTAGCCTTTTGCAAAGAACAAGTAACAATACTTAGACACTTACACTTCATGGAAGGACTTGCCTTTCGAAAGCATTCATACAAAGTCATCCTCGCTGTCACCGTAACACTGGTTCATATAGCATGGACAATAAAGAATCCAAACCCACTGCTTCCAAACAAACATCTCGAGTAATGGAGGGATTTCAACTCCTACTCACCCATATAATCCCTATCTAGTCAATAACAAGATTTTCGACACAAGAAAGGAGCATATGAAGAGGAAGTCAACTTTTTAAGCCTCTCCACATATCAAACATCAAGCAAAATGAGACGTAATCTCCATTACACACCTCAAGCTCATGAAAGGTACACTTGCCAAGATTGTGACATTTTAGAATTAATTAAAAAATAATACCAATTTACAGTCTACAAGAGATAGAGACAAACTGACAGAGTGTCATACCCATCAAAATAAAGTTTGAAGTGTCAAATCCTAATTGTAAAACAAAAGACCCAGAATGTGGAAGCTGCATAACATTTATAAGCTAAAATGAGTTCATATTAGGTAAAAATGCAGGATAATATATTAAAAAGATAATCATCCTGCAGAATTTTTTCAAGAAATATGGACAAATAATTCATGAAGTGTTGGATTTCCAAGAACTGCATAAAGTCTGGGAATCTTGGATTCCCAGAAATGTGTCCATGAAGTGGTGGAATTCCAGAAAGTTGGGAAAAAAAATCCATGTATATTAAAAGAAAATAAAACTCAAATTTACCCTAGAGACCCAGCAATCATCAGGGTTTGATTAGCCCTTTCAGCACCACAGTAATATGTTATTATGGCTAAAAAATGGTTTTCTATTCTTGACCACAGTGATTGGAAATGGAATTAGCTTTATTAAAAAACTCAACTAAGCTCTTGCAATGATACATAGCAGTAACTTTGCTTACCAGTCCATCTAGGCAAAGCTACAGTTCAACCCCTTAAAATTTCAAATATTGCCCACTTTGAAATTTTTAGGTTAACATTAACCAACCAACTTTTATCAGCTTTAAATTTGCTCCTAATACAGGTTATATGTCCAAAGTAATATGCTTATTTTACTCTCTTGGTTTTATTTACCCTCAATAGGAATTTCCTCACCTATCCTGTCAGGGGCCAGTTGAATACTTGAGTAAAGATATTCCTCTTCAGGGATAAAATGGAGCTGATTATGTAATCGCATAGTAATGAAAATATTCATGGTTACACAGAAAACATTATTTATTGGAAAGGATTAAAAATAATGAATGATTGTTCAAATTAAAATAGAAAATGTCTAGAAACCAATGTTTTTGAGTTGAGAAAATTCATAAGCTATAAAACCATGGGAATAGCCAAACAACACAAACCAGACATATCATTAGGCAGACCTCAAGCTCAAATAGGAGGGATTAACATGGAGGTGATTGCCTTTTAGGCTGGAGAAGGCGTACCTCCATATCATAATGAAGCAACCTCTTTGATATGTTAAAACTCACATTCTAAGCCAACATAATATCATAGATATTACTCAGTTTCAACCAATTTTCTTGATAAAAAGGAAAATCACACTGCATCCCAGAAGCTTATTATGTAATGTGCACCAAAACTGCAGCTCATACTATACAATGACAGCAATGGATAACCGTGGGTTAGGATTTCAAATTTTGAGAAGACAGGAATTTGTTAGGGGATTTTGAAAGCTGATGGGATCTCCATTGAAGGGCTCAAGCACACAATGTAGCTTTCATATTTAATAGTAGGCAACTATCGGTAATAAAGGATTCTTTTTACTTGGTTGACAAATGCTAAATGTCACTGGAAAAATGACAACCCAGAAAAATGGCATGGGAACAAAATGTCCCCAAACATGTTAACCCCAAACCCAGTTCCTTTACCAAGTCCCCCAAAAAAACTTTTCAGCACATAACGCACTTTGGATTAGAATACTTGTTAAATAAAGAAAACCAATTCTAAATATCTAGCAAGACTGGATAACATATCTGATATATTATTACACACAAAACTATACTTGACATTACCTAATTAAATAACCTTTCAATTTTTTTGTATCGGTAAGAAAACTCAGACAGACAGTAGTCAGCATCAATCATTCCTCTGAAAAAGCAAGCATTCTACACTCAAGCTACCACTATCGAGGCAAATGCCCCTAAAATTGCACATGAAGGTAGTAAACTTTGAAATAGTAGCAATCTTAATAACACTTAAAATTCCTTTTCTTCTAGAATTATATGTTCCTCTGATCTCTTCCCATACCGCATCACACTCCCTTCTATGCCTCTTATTTGAAAAGCATTTATACATTACTATAGAAATATCAAGATGGTCACGTAAAAGCAAGTTTAACCGTTTTAGACCATTCTAATTTGACCTTCATGTTTATAGCCCTAATTATGACTGTCAAGCATTAAATGTCTAACGATAAAGTCCTTTTGTACAATATTTTAGTCTAATCCTTAAAATTACTTGGTTTAGGAAACTTATCACTTGATATCTTTTCAATCATCCGCGGTCTGGCCTGACTGGAGCTTCCATTACACCACCATGCAAGTAAAGCTCTTCTAGAGGTGTTGCAAATTAATAAGGCAGATGTACCCTTTTTTATTTCACAACTTACATTGATTTTCAACTTCCGCTTCTAGGATACCAGGCACAGAAGCTCCAAAATGGAACTTCAGCAAAAATTCTTTTAAAAAACCCTTTGAACTTTTAGGAGAAGCAAAGGCTGTACATAACACAACCTCTATTTGGTCAACTTTGGTTTCTACAGCAGCCAAGCCAATTGTGTAGCAATTATTAGGTTTTCCTTTAGATCAGTCCAAGCAAAAGGTAGTCAGAAGATCTATCCAGTTAGCAGCAAATCTTGGGTCTTCTATCACTATTCAAAAACAACGTTGATCAAGCTTCCAAGGATACACAAATGAGAAAGAATGTATAATCTGTCAGGTTGAGTTCCATTGATGCAATGGCTTCCTCTATCCCTCATATACATCTTTTTTGTGAAAACGACAAAAGTGCCAGGATGGACCGTCCACATAAAATATACATCATAATAATTATAGAAATCATCAACAGTAGCAAGAAAGAGGAAATGCTAATCAACAAGAAACATCCTCAGGAGAGTGAAAAGAAGTGTCTGTTTGGCCTAGCTGAAGCTGATTCAAAGGTTCTGTTGGCAAAAGCCAGTATTAAGAAGCTACACTCTGTAGCTAATGTCAAACGATCTTTCAGATCATTTTGAGCTGGTATAAAATATATTTTGGACCTTTCCAGGACACAAATCTTCAAAGCTTTTACTTTTAGGGAGGAGAAAATCCTCAGTAAGCTTTGCCAAATAGATGTTGTGTTCAAAGCGATTTACTTCCTCTTGAAAATAGGAGTCTGCATCCATTCAAAGGCTCTTAAATTCCACACCCTCCAAATCGTCCACAAGCCGCAAACGAAATAGACAAAAGAGTTGAGTGAATGTGTGCAACCTAGTTTAATTAGGCAAGTTAATATTGCCTAACTCCGGCCACCCCTCCTCACAAAAAAAACACACATGCACAAGCTTTGTTTGCTGCAATTTTCTCTAAATCCCACCAACATCCCATATTCTTTAATTTCAAAACTCTTCCACCTTGTTCTACACAGAATATCAACATTTTCTAACTCCACCCCACCATAATTTCAAACATACTGTAGAATCATAGAGCTACCAAATACCATGTGTATTTGAAAATAACTTTGGTCATTAGCCCAGTAAATGGTCAACTGTATAACAATTCATCAACACCAAAGGCAGGAGCATACACTTCATCGCCAGTATATAAATTCCACATTAGTAGCAGTTACATAAGAAATTCTTTAACTATTGTTGCAATTTGAGGGCAACCTATTAACATGGTATGAAAAGTCAAGCACTATTATCTGATAAAATATTTTGACAGTAGGCATTTTTAAGGACAACAACATATCTGCGGAATCTGAAATCTAACTGAGTAGCATAAATGTAGCTGGTGAAGCTTTTTTGCACAGCAAGGACCCTTGATACAGTAATCAGAATGTACAGAAGGGTGCAACTTCAAGGGATGACCCCCTCCAGTGGGCATGTGTTAATGGGAAAAATATTTTCTTAATCGATCATAAGTATATGTCAGTGGATACAGCATATATAAACCTACATATGAATACAATCCTCAACACAGATGCGTGTCAATGTAAACGCTTTTTGTATATTGTTTTACTCCTCTAAACCACAATACAAGATGTTTCCAGATTCAATAAATAAAAAGAAAAGTATCCTTTCTAAAATCAGTAGGTTTGGAGGTAATATTATAAACTGAAATTAAAGATTTTAAGAGTTAATTAGATATTTTACAAAAAGGAACACCTCAATGGAAATGCCTTCTGGAGGAACCTTTTACAGTTTTTCCCCTAATTGGTGACAACAAAAAATAACCGTACAGAAACAGAATAAGATATTGAATAGTATATGGTTTAAACATAGTGTCGGACTAGTGTCATCCCTATTAAAATGAAGCCAACATAGTAAAACTTCTAGACAAGTAAATCCCTCATAGTAAATAAGCTTAGGAAAGGGGAGCACATTAAAGATGTGAATACGAATACCTCTCACTTGTCCTGAAGATTGCCCCAGCATTCTCCAACAAAATCTTAAGCAACTCCAAAGCTACAATTTTCCCCCTCATCAAGTGCGGATCTGATAGAGCCTCTTTCGGTGGGGTCTTCATGGACAACTTACAAAGAGCTCTAAACACCAAAAATGCATCTCTTCTCAACTTATTCCCAATCTGCACGTCAAAATCATCGTCTCTGTCCACTTCCCCGTCCGCCAACTCCCCTTTCCGACCCTCCAACGCCGTTTTATACATACTAATTTCCCAATACTTGGCATCCAACATGTCCTTGTCCGTCGAATCCAGCAAGTCTGCCGGATTGGTCCCCTCCACTGTGGAGGTGATCCTTGTCTCGAATGCCCCATCATGTGCCCCACTCCCTCCCCTGCCCTTCCCAGGGGTCACAGGATTCAGAACCACATCGATATCCTGTATGATCTTAGTTATAAACCCCTGCACAAACTGAGTCATTCCCTGATCAACCTCCGACTTCTCCTCCGGCTCCATCAGCTCCGCCACCACGATCGGTTGCAACGGCACCGTGGATGAATCAGCCTCCATTCTTCTAAACACAATCACCAGCATCTGAATCAGCGACGCCTTCGCCGTCGTCTGATTCACCACATTCTTACTCCCCAAATACACGTCATAACAGGTCCTAACTACATGCAGCAAGCAATCTCCATGTATTCTCAAGCTCGTCGAAGTCACAGCTGATAATAATGTCTTCAAAACTAACAACTCCATTCCCTCGTCCCCGAGATCGCCACATTGGCATACCGATTCGATCAATCTGGTCAGCAATTTGGCCTCCGAGGAGCTGACGCTGCTGTCGGCCTCCCCGCAAATGTAGCATTGAGCGATCAAATTCTGAATGCAGTCGAGCGCAGGTTCGGCAATCTTGACATTCCCCGATCCGCATGCGTTGATTAGGGGGCTAAGGATGAGTTCAGAGTCAGCGAGGGAGTACTCATGAGAGCCACCGTCATTAAGTGGGCCAGGGAGGGAGTGATCGGAGCGCGGAGAGTCAGGGCTAGTGGCAGCGGAGAGAGATTTCTCCAAGGAGTTGTTGAATTTGTCGATGAGGGATTTGCATTCGTGTACGAGCTTGGAGTGCTTACGCCAGGAGCCGTTCTTGATGATTTTCTCCAAGGCAGGTAGGATGACTTGCTTGATGCGGGAATCGGCTTCCGAAGAAGCCATTCCCGAAAGAGAATTTTTCAGATCTGAGGGATGGGAATTAGGGTACTAGAGGGAAACGTTTCCTCTCATTGACGATACAGAGATTGATAGGACAGGCGTGATCGCCGAGTCGTGTAGGGATAGGAGGGGAAGAGGGGAAATTGAGGAGACTGAAGTGGTGAGGGTCTGTGCGAACGAGCGAGCGAGCGAGAGAGAGAGGGAGGAAGACTGTCTGTGTGAGCTCAGTTCTGCAGATCGGGGGCATCGGGTTTCGCTAAATCTGTGACGTTGAATTTTGGTTTTAAATTTTACTCAATACCTTCCTCCGTGCGGATAATGAAAGGGGGATTAGGAGAGGATTTATTTTTTTTATTTTTATTATTGAGTTATTTTTAATTTAATAATAAATATTTAAAAATTATATAATAATATTTAAATATTTATTTTTATTAAAATATTTATAATATTTAATTTAATATTTATTAATTATTAATATTATATTTTTTAAAAAAAAATAACTATACATAATTTTTTTTTTTTAAACTTTTATCATTGAATTTTATCCCATAATAGTAAAAAAAAAGCAAATTATTTTTTTATTTTTTA
>JAOVVI020001924.1:0-22503 GCA_028571085.2 Nepenthes alata
TTCTTCTTCAACGCCTTCACTGTCCCCTCTCTCGTTAGAATGTTCTTCACCCTCTCTTGCCAGAGAATGAAGTTGCCCTGCCTGTTAAATTGCTCAATGCTGAACGGCAGATTTTTTGACGACGAGGATGCCATTAAGACGGAGTATATAACCTTGTCTTTGATACCACTTGTTGGGAAAAGAGGGCGCTCTACTTTCCCAATCAAACAAGACAGTAATAAATATAAATGAAGAAGAAACAATGAACACAAGTATTTTACATGGAAAACCCTTTTCAACTAAGGAAAAAACCATGGGACAATCCGTCCACTGAATGTGTTTCACTATAAGAGAGATTTGGGAACAATTTTCCCTGTTACACAGTAGAGAATAAAAAATTGAAGAACAGAGCAACAGTAATACACTCACACGGTTGCTTACAGTTTCTCCTACCTTCACCGTTTTTCTCCCTTGCACTTAACTCTCTATGTATCTCTCTCTATATCTATTATAGCAAGTTACAAAACTTGCATTTTAATATCAGTAACCGCCCATCAAAAAATTGGGCAATATTCTGTACAGCCAATGACAGAATATGCTCTATCCAAAAAAAAACGGCTCATGTATAACCGTCTGAGATCACGTATCTCCAAACAAATCTGCTGAGCTGGCGTCGTTCTGGATTGCCTGGCGGGCGGCCAGCAATTGGCCGTCCGTATTCTCCACAAGACCAGTCAACATTGGTGTTGACCGCCAATCCGGTCAACATTGTTGACCGGCCGGTTCCTTTCCTTAAGGAACCAGTACATTCGTGCTCTATTCACAAGGACTTCTTCACGGGAGTGATTCCTAACACTTAGCTGTATCCTAACATCTCCCACGTGTACATAGAGGTGAGCATGCCGCATTCATAGTGAACTACATCAAATTCTAACAGCCTTCATTTAGAAATGGGTTATGCATTGAAAATACATCTGTGCTCAGAGCCCCAAACTGAACCCCATAGGGCCAGGGATGATAATACGAACCCTAGATGAACCAAGAAAGTGGATGCTGTTTATTGCTGTTCCTCAAACTTTTTTAGTTACTGTCTCAGGTAGTTCTATCGTTCATTAACATACCCTTCCTCTACCGTGGAAGAGGAAAGGAAGGTAGTAGCCCTGTAAAGCATTCTATAATCCTGATCCATTTTGTTTCAATAACTTATTTTGACGTTAAAATTCCACCATGTCACTTGCCACCCCATGAACTGTTGTTTTTGGCTAACAGGGGCAAGGGGAGAACATAGTCCAGGGATATTAATTGATAAGGTGTCCAGGATATCTATCCAACCTAGCATCATGGACGGATGGAATCTTAGAAGGGAAACCAAATGTCATTGTATTTCAATGTGGTATAGGGGTTCTAAGGCACCCAGGACAGGTCAGAGACATATATGAAAAAGAAGAGAGAAGGCTCAAATTAAGGAAAACCATAATGCTAGTCAATTTTAGTTTGACAAAAAAAAAATTGCATGACTATTTCTTCCTACTGTATGGCTTCAGCAACAAATGCCCAACTCCTGGAATAAGTTTCAAATAAAACTCAAAATGAAATTTTATGGGACCTTATTTTTTTAGCTGGGAAGGTCTCTGCTATCCTGTTGAATTTCATGCAATTGAGTTTCAGTCGTTCTTTTATTTCAGCTAGGAATGGCGACCGCCCCTGAGACCCTCTGTAGGCAAGCTTATGGAGCCAAGCAATATCAGATGTAGGGTGTACAACTACAAAGGTCGTGGATGGTGAACACTGCAGTTGCAACCACATTGCTCCCTTTCTATGGTTCATTTCTATTCTTCATCTTAATGTCTTCAGCATGAATGTTCAGATGTACTTGCGGGCTCAACAAAAGAACATGATTGTTGGATGGCTATTTGCAGTATTGTTAGCTGTTCATGGGCTTTTGTCGTGGATCTTTGTGTGCAAGCTGGGTTTGGGCCTTCCTGGTGTAATGAGTGCCATGATAATATCAGTTGCTATGAATATATTTGGTGAATTTGTCTACGTCTTTGGGGGATGCTGTGCAAATACATGGAAGGAATTTGCTAAAGATACCTTAACTGATTTAATGCCTGTGCAAGCTCTCAATTACCTCGGGTGTAATGATCTGGCAATTTTTTCTCAAATTTTGTGTTTTCAATCTTATTATGAGCTCACTTATCCAAACTTGTACTAAATGCGAGACTTATTTACTGACTGATTTAGACATTGTCCATGTAGAGCATTGCAACACAACCTTCTTCATACAATATAGTTGTTCTCTTCACATTTAATTAGACGTGTCCCTAAGACCATTTATTTCTTGCATGTGATCAATTTTGAGCTTATCATTATTGTTACTCTTAAAATATCACTTATGATGAAGCTGCTGAGTATACTATAATGAATTAGCTATCAAGAAACTATTTCAACAACCCAAGTTGTTAGGTAAAAGCTTAATAATAGCTTTAACATACCCATAAAGCCCGGGTTTGGCACAAGCCACCTCTACCCTATGTCCAAAGACAACAATAAGATGGGACTTCCCAGGAATTGAACTCATGACCAATTGGTGAAAAGCACTTCGATGCCACATCAAGAAAAAATCATATTTTTAACTACTTAAGCAGTTATTTTATACTCGAACTTCCCTTTTTTCCACTAAAGGCTGCATCCAGGTGTGGTACAATGCTGTACTTGTCTTATTAGCTGGATATATGAAAAATGCAACAGTCGTCATATCTGCTTTCTCCATCTGGTAACCTTTTAATCAAGGACCACCTTTTTTTTCTTTAACTTGTTGCACTTTCCTTATTCTTACTGAAAGAGATTTTTCAGCCTAAATATTAATACATGGGAACTCATGGTATGCCTTGGCCTTCTAGGTGCTGCTTGGTACGTTTGGCTCTTATAGTTGATCCCATTTTATCAAATTTCAGGGTTAAAGGAAGATATGATCCCTAATATTTTGATTTATTCAGTCTGCGAGTTTCAAATGAACTAGGCAGACTAGACGGAACAGCAGCAAAGTTTTCAGCTGCAGTCATCTTATACACTTCACTTGTAATTGAAGTGTTCTTTTGGTTTGTTTTAGCATTTGATCATCAAATATCCTACATATTCACAAGCAATGCAGAAGTAGCCAAAGCGCTCTCAAGCCTCTCTAGCTTTCTCAGTTGTACTCAACAATGTTGGACCAGTTCTATCAGGTGGACACCAAACATTGTGTCAAATATAAAGTTCTGGTAGTCATGTTTCTGTATACATGGCTGGCATTTCCTAGGATTAATAGATTTTCTTCTATTATTCAAAAATATATGCTGAAGTTGTCTTACGCTCTATCTATGAATCTTGTTATTTCCAGGAGTGGCCGTAGGTTGTGGTTCACCGGGAAAGGTTGCAATTGTCAATGTGTGCTCATATTATGCCATTGGTGTCCCCCTTGGAGTTCTACTTGGATATGTGGTTCATCTGCACGTTAAGGTATGCTGTGTGCTTAGAGAATTGATCTATATCAATTTAATCATAGGTGCCATGGGAGCATCATCTGCAAACATAAGGGTCATTGCAGCATCATTGTTGTATTGTAACGGTTGTGATGCTTATTGTGACATGAATTAAGATCTACGTCTCGGAGGTGGTCTCAGGAAACACTCTCATCCTTGGATGCTTAAGCTCACCGCTCGTATGTCCAAGTGCTTACATGACAAGAGAAAACAAATGTAGTGAAAAAGAAAATTTGGCGCACAGATAGATACCTCGGGACATTTTTCTAGGTAATGTTCCTTTCCTAAAACCCAAGAGAATCTTACTCAGCAATTTGGGATTATGATCCTATGTTTTTATAATCCAATATGAAATATTTATATTCAATGTTATGCTTTTCATTTTGAATGTCATGTTTTTCTAAGACCCACACACAATATATTCTTTTTGAAGAAAGCAAAGATTAATAAATCACCAAGCTTGGATTTTTTAAATTTCAAAACCCTTGCTTAAGAACATAAAAGGAGAAAAAGAGCCTCTTACATGCAGACAAATCATCAAATACAGCAGAAAACCTGACTGGAAAAAAAGTGAGAATCATTTCTCGTGGTCCAAAACATAGCACCACAACAGGACAACAATCTCTGACTTAAATTATTATTATTTTTTTTGTTTATTTTCTTTCCTGAATAGTAATTATATTTCAGTACAACTATGTAATAATCTGTTCTTTACTTTTTCCAAAAATTATAATTGGTCATAAAAGAATACTTTTGCTGGGGGCGGGGACGGGGGAGAGTTGGGTAAGAATCATTGAAATACATTTGCAAAGCAAAACACTTTGAATAAAACATCAAAAGAAACTGAATAGGTTTGATGAAAAAGAAAACCATCAGGGCATTATCATCTTCTCAAAAGGTTGTATGCTGGCAAATCTCTGACACTGGAGATATCTTCCAGCTCAAGCTCGCGTTCAATTTGCGTCCTTGTAGACTTTAAAACATCCTGAGAAATATATTAAATGTGCAAAACATATCAAATCCCAGCCAGTTCTTTTCTGAGAAAAAGGGAATGGAGAAGGAAGGAAGGTGTTTTGGACTTTCGGTTGAAGTTTGGTCATACCTTCAAAATTGTTTTCATGACCAAAATGTTACTCTTTTGTAATAAAAAAATAGAATTTAAGTAACACTGGACAACTGCTTACATTAAACTCCATATACGAAGCACGTTTTGCAAGCCATTGGGCATCCATCATCTGGAATGCTACACAGTAGAGGTTGTCAAATGCCATTTCGTCCTCCGCAAGTAGTTCCAAAAACCGTACTGCTGCCAAAGAAGTTGGTCTTCCTGCAGGAATGATATTACAAAATTTTCCATTGACTGTCCAAACAAACCTCTTTATGTCCCACCTTTCTACTACGAATCTATAACACAAATGACGCAATTAGTTCTTACTCTTTTCCTTTTATTTCTATGGGTTTTTTTATCAGAGAAAATGGAAGATGTTTCATCCTCAGATCACGATGTATGCATCTTCTTCACCAACATGCAGTACAACAGTTTATGGAGCATATGATTTCCATTTCTTGGTTTCTATTGGCACAGTACTTCTCTAGATTCTAAAAGCCTATGATGGGAAGCTCTATCCAGGATCTGCTAGAGCAGTTTCAGATCCAAAGGAAATCCTTCAAAAACTATGAACATTTACTTAGTCATAGACACTGACCATCTCATGCTACGAAATAGTAGACAGAAAACATAAGAGCTCTATAGAGAAATCAGATCAGGAATTAACTTACCAGATTGAAGGTCGAGCATTTGCACCAACATGAAAGAAATATTAATGCCAGCTACAGCAAAAGGATACTCCCACTCTGCTCTTTTACCATCTCGTTTGTATAACATACTTTGAAAAGATTCCTATTTATGAAATACAAATTGGTGAAACCCTTCCACTAATCCCAACTATGTACCACAGATAAAAAAAATTATATAAATAAACATGAAATCATTGCACAAACACCCATCAAGATGGATACTAATCAACTATTACACACACAAACAGATGGAATTATCATTGTCACAATCAAATCAACAAATACGTCCCTGTTCTCTCAAAATGGATAGACCATTTTGTAACTATTGCCCAATCAAGTTTAAGTGGAGAGAGTAACAAACTAGCTACAAGGTGATCGGTGAAAGCACTCACCAATAACAATCATGTTGATTGGAGTTTTATGACATTTCTCTAAGAAAATGAAATTTTGGTACAAAATAATAATGATAGGAATTACTTAAGCAAGGTTCTTTATAAATAAAAAATTATTCCTGTTCTTATAGAAACAAAATCCAAATCTAAACTTACTCTGGGTTCCATCATATTATTCCTTGTTTCCATTTTACATGGTCATTACTGTCCAACTAGGGTATCAAACGAAACTCAGCACGCAATCCCAAGTTTCACTCAAATACCTCATTGTCTTATAGCATTCCCTAAACTTACAAGGAAGTTAATGATGTTAACAAAGTTGGAAAAAAAAAACAATATGAAAATTACAATCTACCTACAATTTTTTAAGACTAATTGGCATGAAACGCTAAGAGGACCAAAGCCAAAATAAAGAATGAAGGATGCAAGTCCCTCTATTTCATGGTTATGAACCTTTGATAATCTTCATTCTAGTGACTTTGATGATAATTTATCCGAGATCAATAGTACAATAGAGCACCAGATGTATTTCAGCAGTTGAGAAGAATGAAAATAAAGTTTGCTAGTTAACAAGATGTAAAAGAGAGCGAGTGTTTGATTGATAGGAAGAAAGCTCAAAAAGCTCCAGCTGACCCAAAGAGGCTCTTTGTAATTTGTTACTTCTATACAACCTTTCTGCTTAGTGGTGTTCTTCATTCCTCTCCAACTGATGCATTACTCTACATATCTATAATGGTGCATTGATTGTAAAAATTTCCATTTCTATGTATGTATGTATGTATGCATGCATGTATGTATGTATGCTGGAGAAGTGGCCATTCAACATCAGTCTTTTTTTTTTTTGGTAATTCTCTCCTTGATATATTGTCACAGGTCTCTAAGTATGATTCATTTTTTCTATTTCAGTGGGTCTAAGCTTCGACTTTTTATGACAATTCTTCTACTGGATTTAGCCCCACACATCAGCAGGTGGTGCTTCTTAAGAAAGCGTAGGCATTCTACCACTAAAAATTTGCCACTACTAAGAAAAAAGATATCATGCAGCCAAAGCAGAACAGAGCAAGATCAACTGAAGAAATCAGTCATATGCAGGATTAGAAGGTGACAAATATTAGCATATACTGACTCATAAAGAAATTGGCATCAGTTTTAACAATTAGTATATTACAATGCTCAGTGGATTGTCAGTAAATAATCAGCACATATGCACGAGAAATATGTTTGTAAAAAGTGGGAAAAAGTGCACACTTTGAACATAGAGTCTATTTAAGCACAATACTGTATTTGGTGGATGACATTCTTTTATTGTCGTTGGTCACTCCAACACTCTGTTGTGCATGTGACACTGTCTTGGTGCCCCATAAATATTAACTTCTTATTAACTCAAAAACAAAGAGGAAGAAGGCAACAATATTAGAGAAGTGAGAGACATACTGGATGCTTATCAGCAAAATAAATGAGATTTTCAAGGGATATAAATCCTCCACCCCTAGCATAAACAAATTCCACATCAATGTACAGTACTTGGAGATGACTCATTTAGTGGTTTCAGAGAGGAATCATTTAGTCATTTCAGGGTCAAATACCATACCTAAAATCTGTTGAAGGGTCAGTACCTTGCCATCCCATCTCCTTCCAGAGCTCTGATTTAAGAGGTGGGATTTCCCTGTTAGGGTAAGCCAATCTCCACAATTGTTGAAGTGCATCCTGAAACGAAAGATTTCAGTTGCTTTTCTAATCTCTTGTTTCCTCTTCCCACCAACCTTGCCCACAAATAAAAGCATAAATTTCCATTATCTCCCATAAGCATAACATGGGTACTTGACAATTATCCACAAATAGCAGACAAATGCCTATTCATCATTAATGCCAATCACAAGAGTTGACATATTTCTAAAAAAATACAAGAAAATATGATCACACATGAAAAATAAATACGGGCATACAATGACTGACACTGACTCCATTGAATATAAGATAAGGAATAGATATTTAACTAATAACTTGCATCTGGTTCCACAAAAGAACACTGAGAAGGGGATTGACGGAATTCATCAAGGATAACATTGGCAGCACCATGGAACACCGCATCCTTGGGAGTTCTCTAAGATGCATGAAACAACGATCAGAAGGGGGCAAACTTAGCAGTGACTATGGAGTTAATAGGGAAAGTCACCAACCACATGTCAGTATCAAATTCTTTTTCTTATTTATGGAGATATCACCATGAATGCTCCACAAAATGCTCCACAAATTTCTGATAAATAAGCCAAACTCCAACTCAAGGGATCAACCCTTCAATCCCTTCTATGTCTATTCTGCTTGGTCCAAGACAATATCCTCTAAAAGTTTAAGATTAGTGAGACGAGTGAAAATGGCACAAGATAGATTGTGAGCTACTCAAGCTTGAGTTAGAGAAAAGCTCAATAACTCGACTTGGTTGAAGCTCGTGTCGAATTTGGGCTACTCAAGTTCTGTCACAAGTCAAACTCGAGCCTTTTGGCATTCAACTTATTTTTTAACAAAGATATTTTACTTATTATATTTTAGTATATCCAACAAGTTTCCATTAAAAAATAGAGACCTACTCCAACTCATGGGATTGACCATTTCATTCCTTTATGCCATTCCACTTGGTCCAAAGCAATATCTCAAAACAATTAAGATTTAGTAATATGTGATTCGTGTATATGGCTGTAGATAGCTTGTGAGCTACTCAAGATTGACTTAGACAAAATCTTAACAACTTAACTTGGTTCGAGCTCATGACGAATTTGGACTACTCAAGCATGGTCACAAGTCAAACTAGAGCTTTCGAAGTTCAACATTTTTGATAAAGGGCATTTTAGTTTTAGTATATCCCATCCTTTCAATTGATATCACCAAAATTTACCACAGATCAAAGAATTAGCGGATATGCATCAGTATTGAGAGATCTTGATACCAAAAATTTATCGGGATATGACCAATATAGCTTCCTTGTGTTGTCCAAATTTTTCTTTTTTTTTCCTTTTTTGTTTCTTGGAACCCTATTTTCACCTTTTGTGGCCTTTCAAGGTATTTCACTCTTCAATAACTAAGAAGGATATCAAGCTCAATTTTAATAAAATCAACCAAGACTCTCAAATATGTTAATATAAAAAAAAATATGGTCACATTTAGTATATGGCTCAGTTATAATGTGGCCGTGAAAATTTAAAAAAAAAATGTGTTTGTACCATCTAACACCAACACTTACCAGCTGATACATTAGATACCATTGCAACCAATACTAATATTTTTTAATCAATGAAATCTATTAATCATGTCATTTAAACAATTTTTCATTATATAAATAAGTCGTTTAATGCTTGAGGATCACCTATTTAAAGAAGCACAGCCCTTTGGATCTCAGCACCACATCAGACGAAGAGGGAGGTAGACGTGTCCCATGAGAGTACATAAGCATAAGTAAGGGAGTTCTTGCCTATAAAAGGGCATCATGGGTTGGAATTTGGGAAATACATGGATTAGATTTGAAAGATTGTTGTCTCTAAACATGGAGCAGCCCTAGCTATCTAGCTTAGTTTCGTTACGATGTTCTAAAATCGGGGCCAGGTGAGTATAAATATGACTTCAAGCCAGTAGAGAATGGTGCCAGTGCAGCACAAATATGAACTTGGGGGGTTCTTCACCTACCTTGTGTGTGAAAATGCACCAAACTTAACTTGAGCAAACCAAAAATCAGCTCAACTCAAATTGTCTACACTTGTAACAAGTCAAATCCTTTTTCTCACTTAACCCCCTACCTTTCTTGGCCTACTGTTTCCTCTCACTTCCTCTAACTTTAACTGAATCTCTCTCTCTCTCTCAGTGATGCAAAATCGAGCTTAATGAGCAAAATCATTTCAAAGGTCTTACTCTCATCTTCCTGAAAGTTCTACTTACAATTTAATGCCTTTTTGTTCACATTATTCATTGCTGAGTAACGCTACACACTTTCATGGAAGGTTCAGATCCACGCCATTTTAGGAAAATATGGGACATATTCTTTTTCTAATAGAATATTGCTACTTATAACATACACACATAGGAAAATATGGGTTGTATAAATTGTACATGCAGATTCTCATACAAAAGCATTTTCTATACATTTTTTTGTAAAAAAGTTAATGTGAAATTCCGGCTTCGGCAAATAGTTGACCTTACAACCAGCCTTAAAATTTTCCTTCAAGGCATGGAGTTTGATGACAACCACCAAGCAATTAAGATTGTTTCTCCACTTCAGTAAGATCCACACATTATAACACTTCCTGTGACCAATTTGACTTAACCCTGTGTCACATCCTCTTCAAATTTAGGTAAAAATGCAAAATGCCAGAAAATTAAGCAGAGGCCACTATCTGCAACTTAGATACCACAAATGCAATTGATCATCCAAAAATGTGGGCTGCAAAGTGTATTTCAGACCAACTCATACAGTCCTCATGGAATTCCCAACAAATTAAAAAGGGCAACTCAATGTATGAGACTCCTACATTGTGGGGTCTAGGAGGGCCCGATTCATTGTCTCACTGCTACAATACAAAAAGATTGTTTCTAGAATTTAAATCCATGACCTTATGGTCAAAATGGATAAATCGTACTAATACACCAATGCTCACCCTTTAAAAAGAAAATTGTAGATGAAAATTATAAAGAGACATCCATGGAGCAACACAGATTACAATTATTGAAAAAGCCACTTCCAAGCATCATGTTTCAACATTATAACAAAATCAAATTCATTGAATAAGTAACCAAAATGATCAAGAGTATGTTAGCAAGATCATAACAGCATTCAAAAGTGCTTTCTGTTACCCATATTTATATAATTTGGCATTTAGGCTATTAGACTTCTCAAGCACAGTTGAACCCGAAAGAGGTCAAATATGGAGATTATTTGGTCCAACAAGAAAACTCATTGCCGCTACATAGTCACCCTTTTGTATCCTTTTAAAAGGCATCTTACCAGAGAAAATTTCCGACAAATAGTTACTGAATGTTACTATTCATGGGTATGGGTCCTTCACCAGCAAAGGCTACTATGAACCTAGAATAGATTGATTTTCCTTGCCCCGGCAAAGAAAAGGCCTGGTGCATAAGGTTATCCACATTGCATGTCCTAGAAAGAGTCAAGGATACACAATCTTATCCTTATATTGTAGAGATATTAATTCTGTGGTTTGAACCTATAACTTTCAACTCATAATAGCAACCCCTCTGCTGAACCTAGACTCATCCTATAGAAAAAACACAACAAAAAGGCAAAAAGAGGGGGGGCGGGTGGAACAACTAACCATTGGTGTTTACACCTATATATCTAGTTACCCTTAATAAAAACACTGGCATGAACAAGGTGTGCCTGAGACCTACATTTGCAACTTAAGGGAGCTTAAATGTGGTAGCGTGCATTACTTCATGAACAAAGGCCAATTTGTTTCTTCTCATCCATTCTTTGTGACATGATATCAAGAGAAGTGAAGGTAGGGAAGGAAAAGGGAATCTGGTAGAGAAGTGAAGATAGAGAATTTGCCATGTTATTATACTCCATAGTACCCAAATGAGTGTCTTGTTGCCTATTTCTCAGATGCAAATCACCAATCAAAATCATTTATTTTTTATTGGTTTGGTACATGTATTAAAAAATGGGACCAAGCTGTTGTCACCCAAGTAATTGCTCTCACTTATCCAAAAAGGAGAAAAAAGCCTTCAAATGAAATCCTATAAACATGATGCAAAAGAGAACAAAACCATGAAAACACAACTCGGCAAGTGTTATTCACATTCCATCAAGTTCTTATAAGATCCCCTTCTTTCCTCAACTGTCAAGGATTTTTTTCCTACATTTCTTGGATTTGATCTCATCCAGCTTTCTAGCCTCAATACTTTGAAACAATTCCATCACCTTGTCCTCATTGCCTGCAAAGGAAAGACCAAAGATTTGCCTATGCCCATAGTCTCCTGCAAACTACTTCGAAAATTCCTTTTTGAACTTTGACCAAGTTGCCATCGTCTCCATTAAATAATTATTTTTTTTTTTTTTTTCCCCAAAACATCCATTCTGCTGTCCATGATAAAACAGGAACCGGTCACCAAACCAAATAATTGCCTATGCCCATAGTCTCCTGCAAACTACTTCAAAATTTCCTTTTTGAACTTTGACCAAGTTGCCATCATCTCCATTAAATAATTATTTTTTTTTCCCCCAAAACATCCATGCTGCTGTCCATGATAAAACTGGAACCAGTCCACCAAACCAAATAAATGGACGTATTATTAGGTGCTCAATCAAACTCAACTTCAGAACCCCCCAGCAAAGGAGTATCAATGCTAAACATGCCACCTCCTTGATTATTATATCCTTAATGACATCATAATATGATTGAAGACTTCTAATAAGCAGGCCGTCTTCGCTATCCATTGTACAGTAATCCTAGAGATCTCCATTATCTACCACCCTCCACAATTGTGTAGCATCAATGGACTTTGTATCTAAATCTTTCATAAATAAGACAATTACATCGAATATCAGAATCTGCAGCAGACACCACAGAGAAAAGAACCTTGTCACAGAAACATTTAATCTGGTCGTTAAATACAACCATCGAAGGAGAGGGAGTCTTATGAGGTGGTGACACTAATAGATCAATCCTACCAATAAAAGAACCACCTGGGTATCATTAAAACCCCAGTCCACATAAGACCAGTCCATCTTGCTAAAAGACAAGGGTCAAAGCAATTACAACCATTACATAGGCTTTTTGTAAAGTAGCAAATCCAACAACCTAACTCATTTAGCAAAATGACCCCAACACTTCCTCACATCCTACTCCACATGTGACGCATATATCATCATCCCTATCTTCCAAACCCTACACTTGAACAAACAGCAAAGATCAATATTTGCTGACAGCGCCCGCTGACAAAACACAACCAGAAGGAAAATAGAACTCACCCTGTGGATTAACATGCCGACCTTCATCAAGAATAACATTTTAAGTAACAACATTATTTCCTCCAACAACAGTAACCCAGCTGTTTCAAAAAGAAGAAGGCTTGCAAATGAACACCCAAGGATGGAAAATAATATCTAGAATATCAAGCAATCAATTCCAGCACTCATCTTTTCAACTGCAAAGGAAAATCTCAGCAAAAGGGCTATCACTAATGTTCAGCATGAATCACCAATTTACTGTAACTCTTCGAATATTGAGAACCCAAGGAAAATTGCTCCTTAATATTGCAGATCCTACAAGAAGCCTCAAACTGCTACCACAAGGGCAATCCCAATTCCTTCCTTTCTCCTCGAGACCAGACATCCTTACTTCCTACATATGCCAGACGGAAAACAAATTGCTTACCTTCGATCTTGAAATTTTTCTTTGCATCTACCATCATAAGAACAGACCCAAGAATCCTTTAAAAGATACAACTCCTGAGCAGAAAAAGGGAGAACTGAACGAGAGACCTGCAAAGAGAGTAAAAAAGCAAAAGAGAGGGAGAGGGAAGAAAGAAGAACGAAAACGATCATGAGGAGAGACCAAAACAGAATCACGTTGGCTGGAGAATAACAGATGTCAAGAGAAGAAACCTAGCAAGAGAAGTTAGAGGAGGATATTTTCACAATATTCTAAGATAACCAATTAAAATAGTATGATTGATGTTTAATGTGATTCATAGGTCATTTTAACCATGTATTCGAATGATAAAGGGCAATTGGATAGCAATAAGGGGGGATGGAATCAAATTCTCATCATTGATTCTTGGTGTTTGGCTCAAATAAAACTCACACCAGAAGGGGGGAAAATCCAAACCAAAATCAAAACGAACTCCCCTTGTCAGAAAAATATTTTTTCCTCCTAGATACTAGTCACACCTACAGCAAAGGCAATTTCAGGCCTCTCTGATGCCAGCAAGTCAAGTTCTGGCCTCCACAACATTTGATCAGGCTGTTCAGGCTTCCCTCATGCCAGTGAGGACAAATCTGGCTTAAAGGAATGGAGAAGGGAGCATAGGGCTACAGGATTGGAAAGGATAACATCAGTCAGCTTATTTCTTTCTTTTATTTCAATGAAACACTTCTCAAAGATGAAGATTGACGTGGTTTATGATTTGCTGGGTACTCAGTAAAATTAAAATATTCATGTACAAAACAGTGCAAACAAAGTAACACAAATATCCCGTACAGTCACTCTAATTCCATTAGGCAACCATTGGAACAGATTTGTTAGTCTTTTGTTTATTCTTTTTCATGGCTCGATAGATAATATCATAAGTCAATAAATTTTTTTCGTGTTCCATAGTATGATTAACCAACATAACCAATAGATTACAACAAATTGGATGAGAGATTGAAACTTCATCAACAGAATTAGGGAGCACAAACAGCTCATTACTCTGAATCAGGTGATCCCATTCTCATTCTTAAATAGGATCCCACTCCTAAAACCTCATAAGGAGAATGTGGCATTCCACTACCAATTCCTATCCTATGTCTTTCCCAGACAAATGTCCCTTCAGTTTCCAAACTTGTAGATTACTTTTATCCATATGTGCCCTTTTATGAGATTTATTAACCCCATTGTATATAATCATGAGGCTAGTGCCATAAATATGATTCTTGGTGGCCAAAACATGATATTTCAATCATAACGTGAATTCTTAGATTACATTTGAAATTTGAACCCTAATATATTAGATGTTCTGCATGGCTCAGTCAAGCTGCTATTTCTGGTATCTACAGATTAGCCTAGCAGCTCATTCATATATGTTTGCACCAGTAGATGATTTCTTCTTTATCCATTGTGAGTAGTGGATCTGTATAATCTGCTTCCAACTATGGGCTCTGGCATCCAAATTGTCCTCCAAAGGGTAAAAGATCATTCTCCTCACCCAAAAAGGTGGCCTAATGCATGAGTCTCCCAAATTGATCTCGTTACCTGATCAACTATCATCGAGCAACCTATCTAATGTGCTAAGAACACTCCCATTAGACTCTCCCCAAAATGTCCAAATTAGACTGTCTACACTATTGTTCTAAATTTAGACATTCGATAAAGTTTATGTAGCACATGAAACTATCTATACTAACTGTTTTTACCAATGAAATAATATTTTTTGGAAGATTTTAAAAATAATTGAATACATTTTTTTCAACCTAACCCTTAATGGTCAGATTCTCTTTGTCATATTATCCAACGGTATTTTTAAAAAATATATATATATTTTTGGCGTGAGGAGGATGTAAATCAAAGTTGAGATGATAAGCAATAGCAACGGCAACTACAAAGAGAATGGTAAGTGTCGAAGAGAAGAAGGGAGTGAAGAAAAGGACGAGCGAGAGCAAAAAAGAAGAGAGAAAATGGAAGAAATCTGGTGCCATCAATGATGGATAAATGCCAGAATTTAAAGTGTCTAAATTGAGTCTTTCTACTCATAAAGTCTAAATTTTAAACAACCAAGAAAAATTTATACAGTCCAATGTGATATCTTTTTCAGTTTAAGTGTCTATTTGTAGACATAAGCACTCATTTAGATGGATGGATATGAATACTCTAATAGAGTATATTATGGATGGTTTCATTGATATTAAATGTTCAAACATCAAATATTAGATTTATTTTTTCCCACAACACCTATTTATCCATTTCATTCTATGCTTCAACTCGGCATTATTTAAGTTCCTTTTCTGAACCACACTCCACATTTGAAGAATTTGCCTATCATTCTTTGCCAATAATAGTGGAAAATTATATCAGATGACCAGGAGCAACATAGTTAGCTGGTTAAGATTATTTGTTTGCAAGTCTCCCAGAATATAGTCCATCTATGTTTACTTAATTGTTATGCACGAGAGTCATATATTTGCTATGCTGTAATAAATAGCTCTTCAAGTATACTTATTATGTTTGAGGGATTAAAAGGACTACTTTGTGGTGCATTATCAAGGTGAATTACATCAAGCATCAATGACTTATTTGTAAAAACAAAGGGGCAGGGGGAATCTGTAGCCATGAAAAGTTTTCAGAAGTAATCTTTGTTTCGTTTTCAAGCAAACCTCAGTAGTCCACATTGTGGACTATACGCAAAACCTAAGAGTCGTCGCAACTATCGTATGGGCCTGTTGCAAATGGGACAAACCTGACTCGTGACTCCCAAATCAGAAGATGGTGGAGGCCCTAAACAAACAAGTACAGCACATACCTATGCTATCACAAAGTTTTGAAAGGAAAGCAAACAGCAAACAGATGAAGGCCTACTTGATGCTCCATGCGAGTACCATCAAAAGGAACTTGTAGCCTTACTTGAAGCTTTTTGATTCTTTCTTCCTGTGGCAAAACCACCATACATGGCATCTATTAGATAGAACATAGAAGCATTGAATATGTCAGAGCATTAATGATCAGAATACTCAAACATTTTATCCCAAAGTTAAACAGAATAAACACAAATAAGACAGGGAACCGGCACATACTTTCATATATTCACATGATATATCTTTCGTCTAATATAGGAAAAGTCCCAAGATCATTTCTCATACCCCAAACAATCCACATATGAAAAGATAACTACAAAAGCCACAAGCCTCAATACAGGAAATGCAATTTGGATACAATGATGCCATCCAAATCTAAGAAAGCATAAGGATTCTCAAATCCATCATAAGCACCTTAATCTAAGTCTCTATAATTTACCTTTCCTTACAGCTCCTTACAACCCTTATCAAATTTACTATATCATTGTTCTGAGCATCCAAACAATCTTGAACAAAAGGAAGGGACTGCTTCTGGCTAAATATGCATGAGCTCGTGTCTTTCTTTATATTTCACTGATCAATATGAAAATTCTCATTTTGTCAAGAATTCCGTTTCTGGATACAGGTATCTCATTGTCTATTATTCCAATCCTATTATGGCTCTATCAGCGACTACCTTCATTGCAAGTGACAGCTACCAGTTACTTCTACCAATGACGGTTCACCAAACCAAGCCTACATCAGCTACATTACAAAAGCATTTACATTTAACTCCAACCTCAAACCCCAAAAGTATAACAAGGAAAAATAACATTAAGCACATAAAATCCACCTTTCATAACACAATGATGAGGGTGCATTTATCTTTCAAAATAGTGTTGCATTGAAATTTTAAGTCATGAAATCATACCTGTAAAGGACTAAGGGAGGGTGCAAAGAGCCTTTTATGTCCATCCTGAGCAGTAAAAGGGGTAGCAAAAAGTCGTCCAAGAAGTGATCCAGAGACAATGACAATATTTGCTACAACACCAATAAGAAGCTTCCAATTGATCAATTTGTAATTTCAAGTAATATTAACATCAAATATATCTAAGAAAGATCCATAATGTACCAACAAAAAACCTCACATGACAATATACTGATTCATGGTACAGCAATTATACAATAACTAAAAGAGGGGGACAAATTACAGCAAGGACTGTATCAAATCAAGTCAAGATTAATAGCTAGAACAAGATTAATAACTAGAAATGAGACAAGTCTGGGATTGGCAGCCCTGCAATCGCTTCCCTTTTCCCTTAAGGTTGTTCCCGCCATTTATAACAATTAACTGCTGAATAGAAAACTGAATCCAGAAGGACTTCAGAGCCATAAGAAACAGAGGAAAATTAGGAAAACTACAGATCAGACACTTTTTTACTTCATTATAATCATAATGGAATAGAATTATTGTGATGTCCCACCTCGGATGGAGAGGGGAACAAAGCGTGCCTTATAAGGGCGTGGAGACCTCTCCCTTGTGGACGCATTTTGGGGGCGGTGAAGGCCGTCTGCCAGGAACAAAACCGTGCGTCTGCGTGGCAAAGCGGACAATATTTACAAGCGGGTGCCCGAGGATGTTACAGATGGTATCAGAGACGGGGCCCGGTTCGGTGTGCCAACGAGGACGCTGGGCCTCCAAGGGGGGTGAACTGTAGTGTCCCACATCGGATGGAGAGGGGAACGAAGCATGCCTTTATACGGGCGTGGATACCTCTTCCTTGTGTGACGCGTTTTGGGGGCGGTGGAGGCCGTCTGCCAGGAACAAAATCGTGTGGAGCCTGTGTGGCAGCCAAAGCGGACAATATCACGCAAGCGGGTTGCCCGGGGACGTTACAATTATATTTAAAAAGATGCCAAGAACTTCAGCTGCTAACAATAGGTAAGAATTACCCAAAATAAACTCCATTCCAACACCACCAAGCAAAACCCAGAAAGTAACAAAATGCTTCCCCCAAAGATAATCACCAGCCAAAAGGCAAAAAGAGAAAAAAGAAAAAAAATAATAATCCTTTTCATAATTGGCATTTGACACAAACCTCTCCCTTTCTTCTCCAACATTTTTTTATAAACTGCCTTGAATCCCATCAACATTTTATGCTATGCATTGTCGAAGTTCGTAACTTGATTTCATTACCCAAAAATGATAAAATAGAAAACTTTAATTGCAAGGCTTATCATTTTAAAGCCAGGGAAGTCCCCACTACTTTACTCAAAATTGGCGAAATTACCCTCTCATCAAATTAAAAGTTGTTTTTCATCTTCTGCAAAATACTTCCATTCTGCAATCTCTCTCCTAGATCATGCTCCCCCTTTTTTTGTCAATACAGAACACCAACATCAAACCTCATTCCATGCCAAACAATTCTATAATGAACTTCAATGTTCTTACTTTCTTGAGGTTTTATTCTATCGACAATGGGAAATTGTTCCTTGGCAGAGAACTTCAGAAAGCAGAGGGTGATTTTGAGCCTATTGTTGCCCTGTTGGTTTTGTGAGATTGCTCTTGCTTGAATCTCCTGGTGCCACGTAGAGTGCCAAGGGAGATGAAGAATGAAAGGAGTATGTCTTCTTAGTGATATTCCTATGTCACACCTCTTTCCCACAACTGATGGTCGACGTAAAGGAGAGAATAAAGTGTGAATTGAAAAACACTGGCAAGAGAAAGGCAGGAACATAAGGCTTTTGAACTTTCACTTTAAAATCCAAGAATAACAAGAATGATAATCCACCAAAGAAACACTATACACATCCTAGAAGTCATACTACAAGCTCTCAATGAGGGGTCCTCCTTGCAATTGAACAAACTCTCATCTGTCCTAAAACTTCGCAATTATCAGCCGTTGTCAATGCTCTATCATACTCAGCACATGCCATTCACAACAAAAATCCAGACATTCAATTGGTGAATGTAAAGAGGAGCCAAAGGACTAACCCCTGCACCCAAACAAGAAGCAAGTAAAAGTTCCTTTTTGGATGATCATCCATACCCACTTGGATAGAAGTTTCTAAAGTTAGTGAAAGAAGTGAAACGAATCTAAAGATGCAAGAAGCCTAATCATCTACAGCGAGAAAAAGTTAAAGAAGGGCATTTGATCAAATGAGCCTAAGCCCAATCACAACCGAAATCATCATAAAATAGGTCTCATCTCAACATTCTTCAATATACCTAACGACCATGGCAAATAAGCTAACAACTCAATAGATGAAGGTGATGAATAGAATTTGTTCCAAACAAACATCCCTGCATATCATCAGACCACCTCACGCATTTTGTCTTCCATTTGAGATACAACTTCCTCCGGTATACCACCATTAAGAATCCTATTCTTACTTGTATGACCACATAACATCCTAGCATCTTCATCACTGCCATTCCAATACTTAACTGCGTGAAGCTTTGTTCCATATGACATGGCTAGACTAATACACCCCTCAAATTCTCCTCATCAGAGAGGATCCCTCAGGCTGTCAAGCACTTTCCTTCAAACTGTCAAGCAGTTTTCCACTACATCCAACCCCCCTTGAATCGTGTTGTCAATCACCCATATTACAGACCATTGACCCAATATATTTGAAATGAAACCAACCAAGGATTTCTGAAGGATCCATAAATCATTCAAAACAACCTCCAAACATCACACATCAAGAATTCAACTTCCATTGAAGCCTATACTTGGAAGTTGATTTCCATTCTGCTTGATCAATCCTCCTAAACCACAAAAGAAAGTATTTCCTCTCAACCTGTATGGATCAAAAAACTTAAACATAATCCATAGCCTTATTCACAAATATCCCATCAACCTGAATGTATTTGTTTGCCTCATCTATATACGTGCTAATCCTAGCTCACTATGGATGGTAGTCACTCCAAGCAAAGCCATCATCCATCTGAGGATGTTAATCTACCTTCTATGAAAATCTACCCCAATATCATGGGAAGAACAATAGAAAGTCTTACAGTGCAATCCCCTATGATTTCTCACTCTTCAACTCAATTATATGGGCAGAAGCTTGGTGAATACTCTATAGACAATCAGCACAAGATAATTCTCAGAGAAAAAGTATTGAACAAACTAGGATAATTTAAACCCAAGGGCCATAACAACAATTATTATCTAGATCGCAATCAAATAGCCAAATCCGCAAAGAATTCACCACAATAAAGAAATTGGATTGCTTCATAAAATGAGGTATTATGATTCTTTCAGCTTTTTGGATAAGTCAACTACTGCCATAACAAGGAGGTGAGTGGGTGACAAAAGAACGGCAAAAAGTAGACGACCCATGAAAATCATCACAGCAATAGTAGATTGTGGTTATTTAAAACAAAAGTGGTCCACCACAACCAAAAGGACAGCATAAAAATCCACCACCTCAGTCCTGGCGAATGAGGAGAAAATTATTCTTTGGTGATCTGGCCTTGTTTACGTAAGGGCTGTTGCAAAGGAGGTCAGTTAAGCCATGAAAGATGTTAGGCCTCCCACTCAAACAAGAAAGATGACATCCTCCAGAAATACACTAGAACTTGTGGGCTTTTGATTGCCAGTGCTCATAACAGTTAGCAAATTGGTAACCTAGCATCCAATAGGAAGAACGTTCCTGGAAACCCAATGATGATGTCACTGGTGGCAACTGCCAAATTTCAGACAAAACCTTGGCCGAAGAGATGCATTTCTGGGACACAAATGCAGCCTCTAGAGAAGTACTACCAACGCTGCAAAGTATCTATTCAATAGCTGCTGCTATACCAGTGCAATACTGAATATGTGCTACTCAAATTTTGGCATTTATTATGAGGAAGAAGAGGGGGAATTGCCAGGCATGTTTAACAAACACATGTGACATATGACCAAAGATTCGCAGCAGAAAGAATGTTTGAAATTAACGGACAAAAACACAAGGGCCAGATCAGTTACCTAGCCAATGAGCCCATTGTGCAATGAGCTGTGAAAATAGAATCGTCCAATGAAGCTGAACCTTCTTCCTTTCATCGTCCCAATCGCCTTGGAGTGCATACTTCTACAGCTCATAACAACAAAACCAACGATGTGAATGATAAAACCAAAGGAAATTTCTAACGGCCGCTAGTTACTTCAGACAAGACCAAACAATTTAAAAAGAGAACAACCACCTCCACGAATTTATCATCATAATCGCGATCGTTACCCAGTAATGGTTCACTTAAAGCATCGAATTCAGACGTCTCATAATGCTCACGCCTCTTCCCATCAACGTCCCCGTGATGAAGCCTTCTCCTCAAGGTTGTCGATGAGGACATAATCCAAGGTTCTAAAACAATTACTTTGATGTGAAAATAAAAATTCAAAGCTACATACAAACAATGATAATCAGACAAAATGCAAACGAATTCAATATATACCAGCTGAAAACCCTAAATCTCCTAATTGTAGAAATTGGATTCCCGAGAAGAACCACTTGAAAATTAAGGAATATGCAGGGGAATCCTACAAACAATTAGGAATTAGATCAAAGCTGAAGTCCCTTTGACGAAGTTCCTTCGTCCTTGAAGGAATTTCGAGGTCTAATTGTCTAATCAAGAAAACCCTTTGGACTTCCGATTTCCCGAGAAGGCACAAGTACTATGCCGATGTCCGAATTCCAACTAGAGTGCTGACGTTTATCCTGTATTTTATATTCGATAAATCCCTCTTTGTATATCTTCCCTTTTTTACAAGTAATCTTTTTATATTAACATCTATTTAAGAAGTTATTTCTAATACAAACTTATTGCATATTTTAATTATTTTAATAATTAAAATAAATCATGCTTATTTCACTTGAAATCCAAAAATGATCCACTTTATATCTTAAATAGAGTATTGTCTAACTTCTGCTACTATAGACTTATTTTAAGTGAATAGTTTTGATTATGTCACCATAAATTTTCACCATATGTATACATATTGAAAAATTTGAAAACTTTTAAAATATTCTTATATTTTTATTGGTAAAAATTTTTAACTAATTTTTGAATTCAAATTAATTTATAGAAATATTTGATCTAAATAATCTGATAAATATTCTAAGCGATAAATTATCTATTAAATATCTACTCTTTGCTAGATGACTAGATAAGAGTATATTGTTAGCTCTATCTTATCATCCTTATATTGTATGGAAGCTTTAAATATAAATTTTAATTATTATACATAAAATAGTCTAAAATATCCTAATTTGTTATCATATTACTAATTTGTTAAATTATTATAATAAAATTATTGCTATTAGAAGTGATGCGTACCTAGATCCGACTTCGAACAGATTTGGATTCTTTTTGGATGACCCGATCCGGCTCCGTTCACTGAGTGCGGGTCATGCACACCACTAAGACGAACAAGAGGTCAGCGTTATCGTCAGGAGGTTGTCCCACCGAAAACACTCCGACGCTCAAGTCAGTAAAACAATCTCTGATGAAAGAAATTGAAGAGGTATTGAGCAGAATGAGGGGGATGAGGAGTGTGAAGATCCATAT
>JAOVVI020001925.1:4566-22501 GCA_028571085.2 Nepenthes alata
ACTCGTAGGGCTCACAGAATGGGTAGCAAGTTGTCCGACAACGGAAGACGGAGGTCGCTCCTCAGGTGGGCCTCGTATACTATGATGTTCCTGGCCGGTGGAGTAAAGGCTCTGTCGTTCCTTCCCGAGACTCTCCATGTGATTTCTTTCGGGACGTTAAACTCAACGCACAATGCTTTAACGTCACTCTCTCTAAGAACGGAGGCAAAGTCGACAACGGAGGCCATGGTTTACAGGAAGGGTTAGGGTTTCTAAGAAGTTGGAGACGAAGAAGACGAAGGCTAGGAGGCCTGGAAGGTTTTTGAAACGTGGAGGGAGACTGAACGGCCAAAACGCCTTAAACCCCTCAGAAAGGACGTCGTTTCTCCTGTCACGTGTCGCCTCACTGCTGGACTCTTCAAAGGGCAGATCTCTGACGCACTAATGATAAGGATATCCACCCAACCAAAAAAAGGCGCGTGTCTACTTTTGGGCCTGCAAACCGGCTGATGGCCATGCGTCCATCAGGTCTGGCATAAAGCTTTTTCGGAATTGACCAAAGACGGTCAACAGCTCTAGTCAACATTCTCCTCGAGAACTGTCCGAGATGGTCAACAGTTCTGGTCGATATTGTTCTCCGAAATTGACCAAGACGGTCAACAGTTCTGGTCAATATTCTTCTCCGGAATTGACCAAGACGGTCAACAGTTCTGATAAATATTCTTCTCGGGAACTGACTAAGATGGCCAACAGTTTCAGTCAAATTCTCTTATACGCCCTTCATAAAGTCCTACGGGATCCTCAAATACCAAAGGGCAATAAGGGACATCCCATCATGAACATATCGGAGGCCAGAATTCTAGCCGCCGGCATGGGGGGCTAGTGATAGGTATACCGAAAATGGGCTAGCCCAAAGTCAACATAGGCCCAAAACGGACTGCTGGATGGTCAACTCGTGAACGGCCCAACTGGAGACGCAGGCCCAAACCCTTAAAGTCCCAGAATGGTCAACGCCAACGTCGACCGTCTAGACCTCAGCAGACGGCCTACTCGTGTGCAGACGATCAATTCAGGCGTTGACCGAACATACTTTAGCAGTATGCCCAACAAGGGCTTTTTACTGTTACGGGCCTGGCCCACTTCGACCCACGATCCATCAAACGGCCAGCAACGACCTTCCTAATATCTTCCACGATCCCAGCCGGCTCCCAAAATGGACATTGACAAAATCGACGCCTCTCCCATAGGGAAGGCGCAAGATTTTTTCAATTCCCTACCAACTGGGACTCTCCAACGGTAACATACACATAATAAATATGATCAGTTTGGAAAGCCAGTGATCGCCATGGAAGGAAGCTATCTTGATCCGTTTGGCAACTGGCATCAGCTCTAAAAGGCAGGCAAACTAAGAATAAGGCAAGTGATCATACTTTTCAAAGGGAGAAGATCACCTTGCCCACCTTAAGTAAATCGTAAAACTTTGGTTCAAGGATGCCTCCTGAAAGTCTTCTTTGGAAACACTACTTTTGAGATACAAATTTCTTATTATGACTCATCGCTTACACACTTTGGCTGACAAATATCGCATTCTAGTTCATACTTACTTACCGACAGAAACTCTGACTGGCAATCGCTTACGTATTGAGACGAGCTTTTACACTCAAGCTCTCACATACCCAAACTCTTACTTACAGAAAGGATCCTTACATCCACGAATGCTGACAGAGCACTGGACGGAGGCCCATCGTCTCTTCCACTCTTCTAGACGTTCAGATCCCGCCAAAGGTTTCAGCTTCGTGGAGACCTGATCGGCTTCCCAATAGTCATTCCCGTAAGCTTCTACGCTTTCGGAACATCATTTTCTTATACTCCTGTGAGTAGGAAGTGATCGCTCACGCCCTCGACAAGCCAGCCCTCCCGACCAACCAACCCTTTCCCTTTCTCTTGCTTTTCAGCACTATTTTTTCTATTTTTGAAGGCTTTACTGACTTGAGTGTCGGAGTATTTTCGTTGGGACAACATCCCGCCGATACACTGACTATTGTTTCGTTTTAGTGGTGTGCAGGATTTGAATTCAATGAACAGAGCCGGTTTAACAATCCAAACGAATTCGAATCTGTTCGAAGTCAGATCCAGATACGTATCAATATTTATAAATTTTATTATCATAACTCAACCTTAAATTTAGAAAAATTTAATTATCCTAAAGGCCATGGCGGGGCTCTATCAACCCCCTCAATCCCATGTCTAATATGCCTGTTTATTTTTGTTTTTTAAAAACTTTTTATGTCCTTATTTATTATTATTATTATTATTATTATACTTTATTTTATTCCATTATTTATGAGTTATATAAAAAAATTTACTTTTTGTTTAATATATTTTATAGCGTAACATCGACGAACAAGCTCGTTTCTCTTTCCCCGACACTCTTCTTTAGGGGAGTGCTCAGGCGACCACTTGCTAGGGTTACCGTCTATCTCTGATTTCTGGACGCTATCGATTGCTGGTAAGTTGCTTTTTTGAGCTAGCTGCATCCACGCTTCTGGTTTTTGCGTTTTCGTTTTTTGTTATTGTTTCCTCTCCGATAGAATTCGAGTTTAGAATGAATGGCGACTAGGTTAATGAGTCTAGAAAACTGTATTTTCAGTGTTTGCATTGCTTCTGTCTGATTGTACTCGAAATAACTTGCAAATTTGGCCACTTTTGGTATACGCTTGACATGGAAGAATGCTTTGGTGAAAACCTGAATTCAGAGTTTTTTTTTTTTTTCTATTTTTTGTTTATGTTGCTGATTGATTTGCTAGATTGGACGTTGGAGTGTCGTTTCCTGTCATCGATTCAAAGATTTTTGCTTGATTCGAGCGACGCGATTCTTTGGTAATTGGAACTCTTGGGGGGCAAAATCACCCTTTTCCCGAAGGTTCATGCTTGATTATGAAATTAATTAACTTTATCAAGCTCATAAAATATTACTTTTTCGAACTAATGTAAGCTCTTTCCAAGTTAATTGGTGGGCTTCTTCTCTTTCTTGCTCTTTCCCTCTCTGACTCTATGTGACTCAAATTATTCAATTTATTATGATTTTTACGTCTCTGTGGTGACATTTGTAGTGTCTTATTGGATGGTGAGCACTGTAGTGAGAGATGGACAATGATGCTCTATGTAGATATATATTATATCATATTATATTATATATAGTTAGGTTTTTTTAAATGCAAACTGTGAATCCTGCTATATAAAGAAATCTATACCCTGGCAGGAAGCCAAAACATTTCGATTAGTTGGGGATTTGGGTTTCATGCTACGGTATTTGGTTGAGGCACTAAGATTCATCATTATTGGATGGATGATTCTTTATGTTTTTGGGTGGTTCCTTATGTGGTTTAGTCAATGCAACATAGCTCTTAAAGAGTTCATTCTCTCAACTAATGGTCACAAAATTTTTCTGCAGTAATGTCACGGAGTGAATGCATGGAGGTTTTCTCAAGGCTTACCAGTACTTTCTGATGCATTTCATGCTATAATATCATATTTAGAAGGTTGATATCGGGTACAAAGATATAATTAGGTTGATCTTGGAAAGTTGGAACTGTCGATATGGAAATTGGTTGAGAAGTTCAGGAAAGTTTTAAAAAAATTGCTTCAGATTTGAGGACTTGGGAGGATGCATCAAGCTCCATTTTGACTTCTGGAACATTTAATGCCTTGCACCCTATATTGCTCATAACAGCAAAATTGGAACACATCAGTTAAGCTGAAAGTTGTCACCTCCACTGCATTCCAAAGCTTTAGTAGCTCATTAATGGCCACTGATATTCAAGATTTTCTTCTATGGTTCAGTATTTGTCTAGAGACATCACAAACATTATCTAATACAAGTTCAAATGCTGAGCTTGTGAACTTTCGGAGAAGTTTATTCCTTTCCTTGGAGCTTAGATTATGAGATATCAGACCTCAAATTGAATTTACTAAAAGAAAGACTTCAAGTACCAAGTGACAGCAAATTGGGAAACATGCCCATGTTCATTTGCTTGAGACTCAATTTTTCAGTCAAGGAAGGTTAAGGATATTGAATTTCCATCCATCAACCCAAATCCTGTGCAAAGTGCTAGGAGTTCATATGCCTTTGATACCTGTTGATATTGAGAAATATATACTAGAGCACTTACTATCTGAGAACTTCCAGTGCTTTGATCCCAAAGAAAGGTGAAGCTTTCCACATTAAAGATTTCCACTCGGATTGATCTGTATGTCCTTCTTTAGGATATTTGGAGTTGAGCAGTCCAGTAATTTCGGAGTAAGCGGTCCTAGTGAATCTAGAACATAAAGGTGATCACACCTCTCCTTTGATGCCGGGCTTCCGCTAAAGGGAAGAGAATGCCCAAGCCAATTGTTCTCTTTCTTAGGAGAGAAATCCTTGTGTTTGGTCAGGCTTGCTGTGTTTTGTTTTTGTATGTAAAACAATTGTGCCTTTGATGCTCGCATATTCTGTTGTTGTGTCTGCTACAATATCACTGGGACTTATGGAGCCTTCTTTTGCATATCAAGTTGGGGAAGCAGTGAAGAGGTTTAGGTGGGCGTGGAGGATAAAGCCAAATTTGTTGTATGGTACATGTGGCATGTATGCAGAAAAGTTTCATTTTTCATGAGGTATTATTTTGAGAATATCATTCCAATATACCGTACATTGCAGGGTTTGGAGAATCTGGTAACTGTGAGTGAACTTTGTACATCAGATTCATGAGCAGGTCTCTTTTGGGAACAATTTGAATGTGACTATCATTTTGTAAATGCGGAAGAGAACAATGTCTTTGGGTCATAAATGTTATCTAGCAGTGTTTTGCAAAATCTTGATTAAGACGCTTCGTACTGAATCCGGAACATACAACTGTATATAGCAATGAAAGGCTTCTCTGAGCAGGAGACTGGTTTTGGATACAACCTACTAGTGAATGAGATGGTACATTGGAGGATCAAGTTTCACACCCTGAGGGTTATTTTTGAACTGGCGGTGGCTTGGAAGTTCCTGTTATATATGCTTCAGCAAATGAGTTTTGCTGCCTATGGAGAATACGTATATTCTTCTATATTATTGTAGCTTCTTTTCAGTGTTCATGAACAGTGAGCCAGTATGTTCTTGCAGAGTTCCTCATGTATGCATTGAGGAGGCTCATTGTTGTCACTACACATGAAAGAAGTTGTCGGCAGAATGGTCCACAACAAGGCAGTGGAGGAAGGCATCGGAAGGTTATATTGTATGGGGTGCCAGTGACAACATGTAGGGATTTCTCTTCTTGTATTTTCTGTCAATGACTCCATCTTTTAAGGCTTAGCATCTTGCAATCAGTTTTCTTGAGATATATTTATTGTGCTTTAAGGTTTTGGCCAGTGTGAGGGTGAACTTGAAGAAAGTACCTTGTTTCTAATTGGGCTGGTTGCCTGTGTGGAGTATCTAGCTGCCCTTTTTGGTTGTAAAGTTTCCAAGATCCTGGTATGAGGCTTCTATTGGGATTTAACTTGAACGACATGGTTGCTTGGATTGGAATCCTGCGGTGGAAAAGTTTGGAAAAGTTGTTACTTGTCTAAACAAGGGGGACTTAATATGATTAAGTGTGCATTGTCTCATTTGGTGATATATTTGTGTATTTATTTGGGTGTTGTATTAGTGTGGCTAATAAGATGGTCAAATATTGTTTGGGGGGGGGGGGAGGATTTTTTCCATCAACATTGATTGGATTAGTTGGAAGGTTGTCACTAAACCTAAGGAGCATGACTTTATTATCTATTCATTATTATGAATATATCCTTTCTTGCCTCGGTTTTGGTAATTTGTGAGGAGGATAGGAAGCATGAAAGGATATATGGAATCCAATTAGATAGGTGATAAACTAACGATGTTCAAACCCTCGTGGAGTTGGCCGATGGAGTTGTGCCTTGAGAACTTTCTAAAATTTACAGTGAATGAAGGAGGGTAGTGGTTATAAAATCTCTTTTTGACTCATTAGGTGGTGTGCATTTGCATAATTGCTGATCTTGTTCCAGACTCTTCTTTAATCATTCGGACAATGTAGTGAAGATTGTTGCTAGGGCCTAGTTCCTGAATAGTGGGTGATGTGGCTTTGGATGTGTTTTTGGCGGATTCTGGAGGAGATGTCCTTGCAGCCCTTTCTAGATTTCGTCAGAGTCTGCATCTTCTCATCTGGTGAAGATATCATCATATGGGCAGGGAAGAGTTCAGGCAACTTATCAGTAAAGTGCTTTTTTGTTGTGCTGGAAGTTGACTGGAAATTTTTATTCCTTAACAGAGATCAGTGTCCAAAAACAACAACAAAAGTTTTGTTTAGATTTGCTGAAGAAAAGGATCTGGGTTCATCTTCGTATTTCAGATTTCGGAGTGTTTCTCCCTTGGTGTTGATTTTTTTTTTATACTTTCTTACTCAAAAGAATTTTTCTTTTTTAGGAGAAGTGTTTGGGTATGCCAAACAGTTGCAGCATATGAAACCAAGAGTCAATACCTGCTCGGTTGCTACAAGTGAACCATGGTGGTTTGGTGTTTTTTGTATTATTTGACAGGGTTGAAATGTATACATTTGCACCGTACTAAATAGGTGATTTTTGCTTGAATTTCAGACAGACAGATAATATATTAGTGGAGACTGGGAGTATGATCCTTTCAGTGCTTTGGAGTTGTATGGAAAGAAATGAATTGCAGAATTATTGAGAACAAAAGTACCCTCGAGGTAGCTACTGGGTTTCTTGTGCCATCTTGTTGGAGGTTTTGGCTTCCCATTAGCCATCTTCACACAATTTTGACTTTGTAGGAAGCTTCTTTACCTAGTTGTTGAGGTGGTGATGTTTGATGTGATAGTTTTTGAGATGGAGGGCTTTTGTTTTATTTATTTTTATTTTTATTTTTGTAGGCTGTCCCATGCATTTTTGAAAGGGTGACTCTTTGTAAGATATGGAGATTTCTGAACAGCACGTTTTTGGTACTTGTTTGGTTATTTTTGACTGTTAGTTAAGTTTGGTAATGTAATTAGAAGTGGTGCTAAATTTGGATTTGGTTGTCTGGAGAATGCTTTTAGGATATTGCCTTTTGTTGGCCAGCATATATACATTAGGTTTTTGTCAAGATTCCTATTGGTTCTCAAGTCGTGGAACTTGTATTGGATATCTTGTAGACAAAATTGTTTTCTTAAAATTGCAAAACAGAGGATTGTGTTGACACTTGTACTTCCTCATGTTTTTAATGGGCTCTTGAATCCACTTATTTCCTTGAAGCCATGCATTTTGATATGATGGTCCGGGTTGACTGGAGAGGCCTGCCTTGGTGGTTATGACACGAGGATTGTTAGGGAAGAGTTGGTATTTTGTTTTTTGGGTATTTATTTCTATTTTCCTCTTTTGCATGATTCTATAAATACAGTTTTTTTGTTATTTCCACTTATTTTTGGGTTATATAGTTAACCCAAAAATTTTGGTTTTCCATGTTGTCTTCACATGTTCCACATCTAAAAGTTTCTCGGAAGTAATTGACCTGTAATAAACTTTGTAGTGAGTGTTACAATTATGAAGGAAATATATTTGATTGCTACAAGAGATAAAGAAGTGCTTTGTTATTGAGATTTGTGACAAAAAAAAAATCTATTTGGTAATAAGCCTGAAGATTGCTTATCAAAGTCTTAGAATAGATCTGTACTAATTGTCTGCGTGCAGGGGCTTTCATTTCCTAACCGCCGGTTAACTGTCTATAAAACTAAGTTCTTGAATATCATAAAGCAATTGATTAGTATTTTCTATTTGTCCCTGTGAATGATTTGTTGCAAATCCATTTCAATTCATGTATTATGTATGTGACTGCAGGTATGATAGGTGTGTTCATCTCCACTTTCATCTCTCTGCTGGGACAAACTGCTGTACCTTGTGTTCAGTGATAATATGACTTCTGTTTTTCCAGCTGTTGAGATTTGTTTCTTATTTTTTGATCTACATCAGGTTGGCGCATTTAACTTGCTCATAAAAATTAAGACCTATGGTCCACAAGTCATGTTTTTCGGAAATGTGCAAATAAGATGCACTTTGTTGCAGTCATTCAACAACCCACCTTTTGTCAACACCCCTCTTCTGTTTTAAAATTCTCCTGTCAGCCACTCATCAACCTTTTCTCAATCTCTTATTAATACACAAGACTATCTTTTCAGCACAGTGAAAATGAATTGCTTAAAATTTAAGGACCTCCTGATAACCTCTTAAAATTTCAATAAATTAGTGTAAGTAGACAGATTAATATTAGGACTTGGAGCTTAATTCTGCAGACTTCGCATGAATGGTCTCTAACATGTTTTTGTTTTCTTATTTTATGGTGATTTCTAAGGGGTGTGTCGATGATATACTTGGACCTTGACATCCATTGGGGATTCCTATTGTTTAGAGGAATAGATAGTCTTATTTGACTAACCTAAAACGGAAAAGGGGAAAAAAAAACAGATTAACATTCTGATAAATTGGCTTGATGACTTGGGATGACTTCTCTTGCTTCTGTTGTCCTCTTCAAGAGGATGTCTTGTTTGTTTTGCTTGTATGTTCATTTTCTCCCTTCCAATGAATTTTGCTCTAAACAAAATAAATGAAAATTGGATTGCATTGTGTGTGCAAGATAATCTGTGGTTCCCCTGGGATTATACGCCTCATTGTTGGACTTAGCTTAACATTGCACTTGATCATGCAAATTGTGTCTGTTATTTCCTCTTCGTTCTGTGAAGGATTTTACGAGATTTCTTTGTGTGATAATCCGAGATGTTGGAACTTGCTTTGAGTGACTTCACTTGTTTTTGTGTATTCTATGAGGCTGTCTACTGTGCTGTTCTCTCAATTTTCTATCTCTGCCAATAAAATATTTTCCAGGTTAAAGTAAAAGAAAATTGAATTACATAATGTGTTCGCAACACTATATTCGCTCCCTCTAGTAGTACATGATGCATTATCCAATGTATTAGAAACTTATTTAGGCCTTCCTTTGTGTTGATGTTTATAACATTACTAGTTTCCGAATCTGTAGGGCTGTCCTGGTAACATTGGGGATGTTGATGTTTCTCTTTTCAGAGTGGTGATGCATGGATAACTTGAAAGCATTCTGTAAGAAGTTTATTTTGTTGGGATGGATAATTTCGGAGTTACATTTTGGTCAGATACTAGCTGGATTTGAGGGAAACATGGAAAAATCGTGAGGTAATAATAAAATTTTCCTGTCTTAATTTCATTGACATGGAAGAGAATTTATATTCAAATGATTGAAGGAAACATTCCCACATGATATATCTATCAGAAAGGCAGACGAGAATCATCACGACGATTCGCTAGGTCTTAGCAGAGAAAATTATGACTCACTAGGGCTTTGCGGAGAAAATTAAGCAAGAGTAAGTTGTTCCCAACTTGTTATAGTGGGCAGACGGTTAAGCATCCTTGGCCTTATGCCCACATGCTTTTTTTCTGTCCTGCAAAATGTTAATGACAAACAGAAAAACAAAAAAGTTAAAGAAAGAAAGAAAAAAAGAAACAGCAAAGAATCAGCTGTGGTGGTGGTTGATCAGTGTCCTTGTGTTCTTCTCTCTTAGAACGAAATTGCTGCCAAGTTGAAGTGAGATTGAGGTTTTGTTTCTGTATGATATATAGGCTTGGAAGGTTGCCCGAATACTACGGCTATGTTGCTCCGTTGTGACCTGGAGGTTGAGAGTTTAAACCACAGATGCAGCCCCTTTGCTTTGCAAGGATGAGGCTGTGTATATGTGACCCTCCTTAGACCTCACGATATGAAAGCCTCAAATGCACTAGGCTGCTTTTTTTCATAAGCTTGGGATATTTGATTTATTTACACTGTTTGATTAGTTTACTTAGCTGAGGAATGCTGGTTTTGCTTCCATATATATGGTGTCTATGAATTGGGAACAGACTTAGGTTTTTTTTTGTATTAATTATTTTCTGTCTCCCCAGTTGTTTATGGGGATAATACAAAAACATATTTGTAACTTTTTACCTTTTCTCAATTCTATTCCCATCTTTTATTTTAGTATCAATTTTGTGTGCAAAAGAATGAGTCAAATTTACGATATTCCATGTCATTTGCTAATACACACAATTTCGAAAAACCAAAGAACTAAAGTGTGAAAAAAATATTTAATGGCCTTTTTTGCATAAAATAGAATTGGTAATAGAATAAACGTTGATAATAGAATTCGGAAAAAGTGAAAAGTTGAGAATATTTTGATCAGTTCTCCTTGTTTTTGTGATTCGGGTGCATTATTTTTGCTGAGAGAGTGAATGATCATGTTTGTTATGTGAGAAAAATGTAATAGAGGAGATGGAAAACCCTGCTTGTTGGATATACTGGGAAACTGCAGTATATGGACACAGAACAAATATTCGCCTATATCTATGAAAGTGTGAAAGAAGCAAATATTCTATAGTTGCTACGATGTTCAATTTTGTAAATCCTCCATTTTGGTCAACATGGCTGTTGCTTAAATGATATCGTCTATTAAATGGTTTTACGGTCGTTCCATTAAATTGTAGTAGTCATACTTGGTTTATAGAATGTATCAACACTTCCATTGACAATGTTACTGTGTTTCTTTTGTACAATATAATGACTCAATGAGGTCATTTGAGATAAAGAATTGTATTTTTCAATTTTCTCCGTGTAGAATAGTATTAAGAGCCTTAAAATCATGGATGAAAATATTAGTATCTATCTCGTTTCTGATCATATTAGTATTGGACAATACGTATCTGTATTGGATATATCAGAAGGAAAAAAAATTCAAAAATTATAGGTTGACAGAAATATCGACCAATATTTTGAATATCAGCCGATATATCGTGATATTACTGATGTGATTACATATCGTGATATTGTCACAATATTAGAAAATATCAGTATTAGGGGCCAATAATGATACATATAGCCAAATATTTAAAGTATCAGCCAATAGTTTCATTGATGCCTGCAATATATAAGTGATGGTAGCTTCTCAATCAAAACTTACAATTTTAAAGTATTATAAATATTTGAAAGTCCCTTAAACTAAGCCTGGTGATTGTTGTGGTGTCACTAATGTTGTCTGTGACGCCCTGGTTTTCAATCCTGCCAGCCTTTGTGATTTGGTAACATGGTGGCGTTACAGTGAATTATTATTCCTCCGTAGTCATGGTGTATATTTTCTGTTCTTTCTATCTCTGCTGCATTTAGTCTCAGAGCTGCACAGGACAATGGAGAGGATGGCAAAGAGTGTCAATGCTTATGTAATGATAGCTGCCCCTTCCATTGACTGTCAAATTTGTGTTATTCAGCCTGCCTTTTTTGCCCCCTTGTCTGCCCAGTTATGCCATTCATGGTGTGCTTCTTAGCATAATTGTCTATCATTTTCCATTTTTTTTGTCTTTAGGAAGTTGAATGCCCCTTCTTAAGTTTGCTTTTCTTATTTCTTTGCTTGTCCAGCTGAGGAAGGACCATTGAATATCTCATTGTGGGTAGTTAAGAATCGTAAATTTTTTTTGCTTGTTATCTGTGTTGGCCTGCTCCTTTTTGGGGAGTTAGTTTGGGCTTTCTGAAATAGGTTATTTTTTTAAAATTTAGCAAGTGAAGTGTCTGTCATTGCTCTCCAGATATTTACAAAATCAGCCAATTATTAGATAGAACAAACAATGAAATAGGGTCATTTTACTATTATACACAGTTTGATAAGTTTGTTAAGTTTATTAAATCAGTGCCGTTACTGGAAAATCATTATGTGGCTTACATCCTATATGTTGTCAAAAGAGAATTTTTCTCTTTTTCCCTTTCAAAAAACTTGTGCAGATCATACATCTTCTGTTTTGGCAAGCAGGTGTTCTATTTGGCCGCATAAATGAGTGAAAGTGGAAGGAAACAGAATTCTAAATGGGATATTACTGAAGTTGATATGTCACCTGAAGATCTACATAACAGTGCCCGTCGCATCAAGAAGGGGAGTTCTTTTCACGATAAAGATGTTGGATGGAATTCGTCAAATGATCATGGTAATAATGATCCAAGCAGCATAGCGAAGCATGACATTGGCATGCAATTTAGGGAATCTTTGTCAGGAAGGAGGGATTTTCAAAGGGATGAGAGCATCAATGAAAAATCCATGCTAGCATGGGATGGAGATGGGAATTACACAACAAGAATGTCTCCTGGCCTTGATGACTGGAGACAACAAAAACATCATCGTTCCCGCTCCCGCTCCCCTAAAAGCAGGGCCAGGTCACGCAGGTTTGGTATTTTTTACCATTTACAATTCCAAATTCTTCCTTGGTCTGTTTCGATCTGGGAAAAGAAAGAATTAGAAGAACTGTAATTTTTGCTTAATATGCTTTTAGTTTCTTGTCTTCTTTTGCTCCCCATTTTTTTGCTTTATAAGGTTGGCTTCTTGTCAAGCTTTAGAAAGCTTTCCCTCCTCCCTATGATTAAAGGGGCGTTTGTTATTTATATTGAAAACTGCTTCTGGGGTTTCTTTGAAAAATCTCTGAATTGAAACTTGTAAAAAAAAAAAAAAGAAACAAAGAAAAAGAAAAAAACCAGAGCAATCTATAGAGATTCTTAACCAACTTTTTAAAAGACTTTTCGGAAAGGTCCGATTTTTAGCTTTTTCCCATTGCTGTTTCAAGAGCTGTATCAAACAGGCCCTGAAAAGTAGCCTAATGTACAAGGCTTTCCTGCATTGTGTCACATCCCGATTTTTATAGCCCGATAATCGTAAACCCTCAAAAAATAAGGATGCGAGAAAAATTATATAAAAATTTATAGGACTCAGTTTGAATTCTTACATATATTGTAAACTCTGGTTAGGTAGATTTTTCTCTGAGACTTCTACAAAATAATCTTGTCTTTTTTTCATCAATGGCAATTCTGCTTTCTCTCTTGTGGTTCTTTATGGCTAGATTACGGAGTTCTCTTCTTTGTCTTCTATGATGTCCCTTGTTATTTTTAAATATGCTTTTGGATGCGAGTATAGTCCGTTTCTTGGCTGTCCTATCTCTTGAATTATGTGTAGGAGTAGGAGCCGGAGCCGGAGCCGGAGCCGGAGCCGGAGCAGGAGTCCTGCTCGTAAATTCCGACGGGAATTGGGATCAAATGATCAAATCAGACGAAACAGATCAGGAGTTTCTTCTCAATCATGCAGAGATTTTTCTTCTGGGAGATGCCGGAGGGGCAACTCTTGTCCATTTCTTCACCATGAGAGTCAAGATTATGACAGGAGGCACTTGGAAAGTGGCTCAATCAATGGTTTAGAAAGTAGACTTAGGAAGAATGGGGGCTCAAGGCATTCATCTGATGACCCTAGAGACTATCCTCTCAGTGGAAGATCTAAGCATTCTTGTAATGATTTTCTGAAGGGCAAGTGTAATAGGGGTTCTTCATGCAAATTTGCGCATAGTGATAATGTTTCCAATGAAGTTGGAAAAGGGCCTGCCCGAGATGTATACAGGGACCGTGATCCTTCTAAGAGTCGTGGTCCTCTCTGCAAATTCTTCTCTGCAGGAAATTGCCACGATGGAAAACACTGCAGGTTTTCTCATCATCGTAGGGAAACTGAAAGTCCAGAAACAAGGTCGTTAAATGAGATATCAACACGGTTGCCAGACCATGATTTAGATAAAGTGAGCCGCAGCCGAAATGGTTCAAAATGGAGTGATGTAGATACTATTACAGAACAGGTGGAGAATGTGGATGTCATGAAACCGAGAAACACAGCTTGGTCAGGAGAAGATTCTGCAAACCATAATTTTGTTACTAAAAGTCACACGTCGGGTGCCCCAACTTCTTGGGATGCACCTGTGTCAATTGATGAAAAGCAGTTGTTTCAGTGGAAACCCGAAAATATCATCCCTGATGCTGTTGTTTCTGATATGAAGGGTATGCAAAAATGCTTCAGTGACACAGAATTGCTGTCTTCCAACAGCATTGTTCAACAGCAGGCAGGCAAAATTATCGGGAACCCAGAATCTCTATTTCTTCCACAGACTTCTTGTCCCTTAGGGCAACCTGATATGCCTCGAGAAGTTCCATCAGACAAACAATATGCTGCCGGATTCGTGCAACCACAAATTTTCGACAATTCTTTCTTTCAGCAGAAATCTACTTTTGGGGGTGATTTTTCGCCTTTATATCCTATTGAAAATATGAATGCTAGTGGAAAGACTCCTAGCTCGCATGCTAATCTAAATGTCTCCACAGATGTCTTTCCTGGACACGGAATTAACCCAAATTTTGGTTCCCAACCTATGTCAGGTTTCCATTTATATCCAGCAACCCGTTTACTTCCACCGGGAGAAGGTTTGAAAATGTCACATAATCAGTCAGTTCTTGATAATAGTCTTACTGATGGAATGGATGTAGGCTGTGCAAATTCATCACAATCTGCAGCTGCAGCTGCTCCTGCCCGCAGCACGGTCCTTGATGATCAGCTGTCACAAGCTTCGCATCTCTCTTCTATTGCTCAACTACTAGAGAACAGGCAGCAGCTTTCTCAGCTCTATGCTGGGGTGTCCAGCCTTTTGGACTCCATGGCATCTGTTCCACCAGCTTCTACAGCTGCCTTTCAGGCAGCAAACGAAGCCGATGGTTCCAAGCATTATGATCCCATCTGTGATAGCATCGAACAAAAGACTCCCACGGCAAATACTCAGTTATTTCTGAATGTTGTTGACCAAAAACTCTCAGTTCATGGGACACTACCGTCACCGACATCTGCAGCCGTACCCACTCCATCTGTAACTGGCATACTGGACAGTGGAGATTTACTGAAAGCTGGATTGCCCCGTGATGAACTGAATCAACAAGGACCCGTTCATCACCAACAAGAGCCCGTTTCAGCTAGCGCAATTGAAGAAAATGACGGAACAAATTATGTGGGAACTGATAACCCTCAGGAAAATGGGCCTCCTGAGAACCGGGCTATGGAGGATGGTGGAGATGATGATGATGGGAAGAAGGGGAAAGATGTGAAGGGAATTCGGCCGTTTAAATTTGCCCTTGCTGAATTTGTTAAAGAGCTTTTGAAACCGACATGGAAGGAAGGCCAAGTAAGCAAGGAGGTTTATAAAACTATAGTTAAGAAAACGGTTGACAAAGTCACTGATACTGTCAAAGGTGAACATGTTCCTCAGACTAAAGAGAGAATTGATCAATATCTGTCCTTTTCGAAACCAAAGCTCAGTAAACTTGTACAGGTGAGAGTAGATTCCTTTAATTTGCTTCAGTATTTTAACTTTCTAAGCTGATCTTGCTCACATTTTCTCCGCCCTCGATGAATTTTATGCTCTTTTAAGCTCTCTGCAATTTGAAATTGAAGTTCTTCATTGACTGATTTTTTGTCTCAAATCTTATTGCTAAAAGCATCTGCCCTTGTGGTTTTTTGAGCAGTGGCAAACTAAAGGAGACCAATATTGGAGTTTTGAGTTTAGAAAAGAATATGGGTTTTAGTTAAGATCAACACTGCTTACTACAATTTTACCGAAATTAATGACGTGGGTCCTATTATGTGGGCTCCTCTCAATAGGTGGAAAGTAAGGAAAAAGGGACCAGTTAATAAGTGTCACATCCTAATTTTTTAGAGAACTGTCGTACAATGTGTAGTAATTTTCTCTACAGATTCCCATGACTACTGTCAACTTCTCGACCATTGCTGCTTGAAAATCTGGAGCTTCTTTAGAACTGAGGTTTCATGGCGTTTGTGTATATTGTAGGCATATGTGAAGAGATATCAGAAGAGCTAAGTTCCTAATGTGAAGTGTTTTGCGGCCTCTTGTTTCTGGTGCCCTACAGCTACCTGCTTCCGTGGCCTTGTGTACAGTAGAAGAGATTGTTTTGCCCTTTCAATTTAAGAATTTATTGGCAAAATGGTTAGCTAGCCAGTAATTTCCATGGACAGAAATCTGCTTTCTTTGGAAGTAAATCTTGACATATTGGACTGTTAACTCTTTCTTTTTCTTTTTTTTTTCTTCTTTTTCTCCTGTGGCCCGTTTTCTTTGTTGTACTTCATTTATTGCCCTTTTGATTTTTCTACTTTAGTAATTAAACATTGCTGTTATTGATCTAAAAAGCTGTTTTATTGTAATTTGATAGTCATGGGTTTATACTGCGGATAAAGCTATTCGATTTCTAGAGGCTACCATTATGTAAGCATTGGATTGAGCTATTCGGTTGCTAGATGTGATTAATGCGCCGTGCTAGGCTAACAAGGCACGAGTTCATGCCGTATCAAGCGTGGTTCATGGGGTCAACGCCTCGGGCTCAATATGGCATGAGTTATATTTGTCGCATTTTTCATCCTAAACCCATTACTTAATAAATAATAATAATAACTTAATATAAAATCCGGATATGATCTTGTAAATAATGTGGTTAGATAATTTAATAATAAATATATTAAAATATAAAATCTAAATATTACATTTGAAAGTAGTTTTGGTAAAATATTTCTTGTGTTACGAGTATTTGTATGTAAGAAAAATTATTTTAAGCCCGATAATTAAATATATAATGTTACTAGATGTCCAAAATTATAAATAGTTTTTTCAACTTTTGAAGTCTTTGTAAAAATTATTTAAACTCTCTAATCTAAAAAAATTAATAGAAGTTAACTTTATTAAGAGACTAATTAGCTACCAAATAATTAGGAAGTCATTTGGTTTTCTAATTAAGGATAGATATAGATTAGTCTTCTGTCTTTTAGTGATAAATTTTTAGATCATAATGATTTAATTATATATTATCATGTAGATTAAGTCATTTGCCAAAAAATGCTCATATGAAGTTTTCTAATGCATTAAACATAGTTCATGCTCACACAATAATATAATATTTTTTAACTAACATGTGTGATGCATACTATGAGTCTATATTTTACTTCAAATATTTTAAATTATATTATTAAATTTTTTAATTTAGATTTTATATACTACAGACCAAAATAAAAGGTCAAATAAATGAATCTTATTTTTCAATCTATTTTTCAATACTCAAATTAGAATAATACTAGCTAAATTATAAAACAATTAAGTGAAATGAGGGGGAAGGACTTATATACAACAAGCTCTTGCCTTGGGGTGTTTTGTTACGAGTTGGTTATTTGATAGACAAGCTCGTAACATTTTAGTGTAGGTTTGAGTGTTATGAGACTTATATCTAAAAAAATATTTAAAATATAATCACGAATTAAATTGCACAAGGTGTAGAAGATGCAATTGATAATTAATACTAAAGTCTTACCACTTTTTATGCTAAGAGAGCATGCATTTGTAGAGATATTTGACTTGTTTTAGGAACGATTGAATGATCATTTTAGCCTTTTGTTTTAGAGTGGTTATAGTGTAACTATTCTCCTTTAATTACTTAACTTGATTTGTTATTCGAGCATTCATTTAGTCCTTATAATTGTTTGGACTAAATGAGATCATTATAAGACATGTTTAAGACTTAGGGGTGTAATGGGATGCTTCAACGTAGAAGATTATTGACATGGTTTCTCAAACGGTGCATTTTAGTAGCCTTTGATGCGGCGTGTTGGTTTGCAGAGACCTTGTTGACTATGATCAACAATGGCTGGTTTCGTCGAATTGTTAGAATTAACAATTCATCTATCCATCAACGCGTTCGTTCAAATAGCTAGGTTAGTTTTTGATTGCCTGCTTTCAGACAGAAGTGGCCCTCTAGAGCAGATGGTATGACTATCTGCTTGTTCTAATAATGTAAATTTTTTGGCTAAATATCTAATAATCTATTTATTCTGATAATGTAGCTTTTAACGAGCCAACCTATTTGGACAATTTAATTTTTGATATTTGGTGATGGGTTTATCACTAACCCTCAACCTTAAAAAATGAATTCACATTCAAGGTTGTAAATTTGGATATCACTGTATCAAAGAGCCTT
>JAOVVI020001926.1:0-22498 GCA_028571085.2 Nepenthes alata
TGATGCGCCTCAAATTTCATCATCAAACAATAGAAGGCACTTCATTTTAATCAATCTAGGAGGCATGCCAATACCTCATATATTTTCACTAATTTTATTCCAACATGCCAAGGATGTGGCAAAATCGGACATATTCAGCCTCACGGTTCTACAACAAAATTTTAAAGCAATTTTAACCACAATTCAAAGATGGACACGTTTGTCAATTATGTAAACTTTCTGAATAATCAAGTGGTACATTCATTTAAAATAATTAAATTTTAAAAGAAAATATGGATTAAAAAGAGTGATCTTATATCCCATTGAGCACCACTACCCTCTTAGAAGAGTATATAATTTCAGGGGGAGTTAGGGTTATTTTTGGGAGTTAGGGAGAATTTCTTTTGCTAACTCTTACATTTGCTGTAGAGTTTCTTGTCATTTTGTTTTTGTATTCTTTTGATAACCTGATACATTTGATATTAGTGTTCACATTCTTACATGATCTATATGCTATATGTGTACATGTGTTGGCCCCCCTGGGATTCCTCTGACTCTGATTGATATCCTTTGGGGATCTGTAACAAAAATGGGGAGATATGGTTCTCTTTCTTCAAAGGAGGTTGTTTTGTTTCAATAGAGGTGATTTTTGTAAGGGGGAGTTTCATTGTGCTATGTTATCATATTTATATTTGATTCCTGTTTCCATTGAGCTTAGTTATTGTCTATTAGTTTGCTACTGTTATTTTTCTGCTTCTATATTTTCTGTACTAACCATAATTGAATAGGAATAGCAACTCACTTTCGACACAACAACTCTTTTATCTTTTCCTTTACTTTGATTTATGTTTTGAGTCAGTTGTCATATAGGTATAGATTTTAATGTACAGGGGTTCTATATCGGTGGTGTATTATCTTGTGATTATCTTGTAATTTCTTTTATTCTTTTTGTGGGATTTTATCATAAAATTGCTAAAGGGGAAGATTGTTAGATATATTTTGTATTGACATATTCTGCAACCATATTCGGTTGTTTGTTGGCGAAGTCTCTCGGGTTGTTCATGACTGTGTCTGGTTGTTAGTGGGTATATTTCCTTGTGTTCAGATGATCTACATCCAGTTCAAACATGAAGATTCTGCATTGGCATATTCAGTGCGAAGATCGGAATCTCTTAGTATCCACGCCTACCCCATGCTCTCCCCACGCTCGAGCATCGATTACAGAGAAGCCGAGCTCCAAGAATGCTTGACCACGCTAAAGCACCGATTCCAAAGAATCCGGAGCTCCAGGCATGCTTGACTCATGCTTGAGCACCAATTCTAGAGAAGCCCAACGCTCGAGGCTCGCTTACCCCACGCTCGAGCGCTGATTTCAGTGAACATAGCGCTCGGAGCTCGCTCAAGTTGCGCTCGAGCGTTGAGGGCACGTTCTCACAAACCTTAAAGAGCACCTACTATATGCTCGAGCTACACTTGTGTGGCGCGGCACACATGTTGCCAACAATTATATTTTTAACCTAATTTCTGGGTTCCTTTATAAATAGTAGCCTTTCTTCTTCACTCCCTCAACTTTTTTGATATTTTCTCACGGCTGCTCTGTGTTCCAATCTCTCATTTTGAGCTTCAAATTTGAGGCCATTAAACTCCCTTTGCTCTATGTGCTAAACTTTCAAAGTTTTCTCTTCTTCTCCATTTGATTGACCACACCTTTTCTCAGCCTGTAACCCTCGTGAGTGACATGGGTGGTGTGAAAATTGAGCTCCGGTAGTATACGGTATTTTGACAATTTGAGAAGGAAGATTGACAAGAAAATTGAAAGGCGTTTGGTTCTATTATCATGGGTAAATTCAAGAAATTTCTTAACAGGGATCACAAGATGGGAGTAAGTCGGCTAGATTATCGCATTTGTACCATCTAATTTGTAAGTTAATTTTCTTTGTGCACATCTTTCTTGACCGTTAAAACCCAGAGGGTTTTACTTGATAGTTGTGGTTATCGAGATTTTTCTTTATCACAAAAAATCGTGCATTTATTACTGATTTCTTATTGATTTGAAAGTTATTTGCTGCATTGATACATCTAGATATTAATATATTTTACATATATTGTATATTGGTATATTCTATCTTTCCACAATTTTAAAAATGGGTGGAAACTATTTGTGATTCGGAAAGCCTAGCTCTTTTCAATATAAAATTCACTTTATAACTTTTTCATTTAAAGAATAAAACATTATCAATTCAAAAAGAAATAGTTGTTGGGTGTACGAAATTCTAACTATAAACATGATTTGGAAAAAGGTTAGAATACTTTAAATTTGTTATATATAATTTTAGTTTATATTACCTTTATGATATAATTTTTATAACTCGAATTGTATAATTATTAGACTATACGATGATCCAGTAAAAAAAAGGAAAGAAAGGAAGGGACATCGAAGCGAATTTTGCATACCTCCTATTGTGGCGCCGGAGTCGAAAGATGGATAATCCATTTAATTCTACCAAGACTATCTATTTTCATAACTAAAAGAAATAGGATATAAATACTACTAAGTATCAAAGGCTCAAAGCAATACAAATGCTTTGTTTTTGACTAGTCATCCTATTGCTTCACGCGGTTTATTGGAAAAGAAAAATAACAGGGAGAGCTCAGAGTCATTGTCCTTTTGTCTTGAACAGGATATAGTGTTGAAATGCTAGTACCTATCAAAGGCTCTAAGCAATACAATTGCTTTGTTTTTGACTAGTCACCCTATCGCTTCACGCGGTTTAATGGAAGAGAAAAATAAGAGTGAGAGCTCAGAGTCATTGTCCTTCTGTCTTGAGTCAACAAGGCTAGTAGATGGATTATTACCCAAAATAATAAAACAAAATAAAATAAAATTCGATTAAAATTAAACAAAGCTCAAGAGATGGATTATAAAATCAGATTTATTTGTAAGGTTTAGATTTTAAATTATTTTTTTAAAAATAATTGATTAAACTAAGTTACCACATTATAAAAAAAATGATTTTTTGTGATAAAACATTAGTGACAAGTATGTTTTTATCATTATTAATAATTAACATATAAAATTTAATAACAAAAATATATATTTTCTCACTAAAATTCTAAAATTAAATAAATACAAATTCATGAAAAATAAGATAATTAATACTAACTAACAAAGATAAGAGTAAAAAAAAAACATTGTTACTAATTATAAAAAATATATCCTAATCTTGAAATTTTTTTAAAAATTTAAAAATTATTTATTAAATCATTATTTTATAAAATTATATCTTTTAATAGATTAAAAATAATTTCTAAATTATTTATTAAATATTTATAAAAACGTATATTGAAACACTCATCACCTCAAGCCCCCTCTCTCTTTGTCTCTCTTGCAATTCTTCCTGCCCTAAACCACTCAAGCAAAGTGCTCAAAACGAATCTCATATTTTTCAATATCGTACATTCAATACTCTGTTTTCGTCCACAATTGACAAATTTTTCCATTTTCTCGTAGCAAATTAGTTGTACAAGTTTGTAATTGATGAATCATTCATCAAATTGACACTTATTATCTCACGGTACTTTGATTTTGGTTTTTTTCGTTCCTATATGTCTCTATTTCATAATGTTTTGACTCAATTGTGTGTCGAGACTTAAGAGATCTCACAAATTTTTTTATACTGTCGAGATTTATTTGTTTATTATTTTTATTTCTTCACAAATTTCACAAGTTTACAACTAAAACGAACAGGATATAAATGCTAATGAGTATCAAGGGCTCAAAGCAATGCAATTGCCTTGTTTTTGACTAGTCATCCTATTGCTTCACGCGTTTCGTGGAAGAGCAAAATAAGAGGGAAGGCTTAGAGTCATTGTCCTTTTGTCTTGAGTCAATATGGCTAGTGGATGGATTATTACCAAAAAAAATGAAATAAAATAAAATCGGGTTAAAATTAAATAGTAATCAAGCGACGAATTACAAAATCAGATTTATTTGTAAGGCTTAGATTTTAAATTATATTTTAAATAATAATTAATTAAACTGAGTTACTAAAAATAACATGCTCAATTAACATTTTACGTTAAATAAATTTTCTAACCAGAATAAGTTAGGTCGAGTGACACCTAACCAACATATATACGTTTTTTCAACAGTAAGGCCGCACCTAAAAAATGCCTCAGGGACACTCGTGTATATTTTAGGTAGACTAGTCGCACATGATGTGTGTATGTAAGATGTACAAACGTATTTGGGATAGAATATGAGTAATTAATGCACACTCGAGGGATACTTGAGCACTATACGAATTATGCCTCGACGCCTAATGAGTATTTGAAAGGTGCATGCATGCCAATTTTTTATATAATGCCTACTTGGTTGATTTTCAGATAATTTCTATCTAATTTTTTAGAGAAGAAAGAGAAAGAGAAGAGAGAAAGAGAGAGCAAGAGAGGAAAAAGGTTGAAGAATGAAAAATTTTGAGAAGTTCAAAAAGCTTTGTTGATTTTAAAAATAAGACAAGTACATTCAAGCATTCTTTTTTTTATTAATGATTTTTTATTACCTCTTGAGTATTTATTATTTTAAATACTCATATATATTTTATTTTTATATATTAAATATTTGTACCTTAAATGCATGTATTTTTATTATCATATCATACTATTTTATGAAATACATATCCTGAATCTATACATATTATATTAAGTGATGAGTTTTTACAATATTGTACTTATATATCTTTAAATTTTTTGTAGAAGTTTATGCATGTTTTTAATTCTAATATATATACTTTTACATGTTTTCTAATTATTCTGAGGTGTTAGAAACTTATATAAATTGTGCTAAATTCTTGCAATTCCTGCAATGAAATTTTTACAAGACTTTAAATAACTATACTAAAAATATAGAATATTTTCAAATTACATATTGTAGTTTCTACATGTTTCTAAATTGTACTTTAAGTGCTTGCTTGTTATGATTTATTGTATGATATGTATTTAAAGAAATAACGAAAAGAACTCTACTTAAGTTTAAACATAAGTGCATTTTCTCCAATATGTGAAAATCTAATGGCATCTTCTTATTTGAGTAAAAATTTTTAGGTCAATTGTGTACCGACCATTGTATGGATTTGACGTAATATATTTGGATATATCCTAATATATTAAAAATAATTCGAAGGTCAAACCCATTATCTGCAAATCTGAAAAGCGATATTTAACCTCATCTATAGGGTTTTATACATATGATTATCCACAGATCATGAATAGTAATGTATATCATTTGATTATGTAAAAATAATTATAATACAACTTTGATATTTATACTTTATTGATGAGATTATCACCAATTCTTGGTCCCATAAATTTTTATATGATTTGAATATATTTCAAATATTTATGTAGTTTATTAAAATTGATTATCAATTTGAATTATTTATAAAATAATGTTATCGATTTTTGGGATAGTTAATCATGTCATATTCCAATATATTTTTGTATATATATATATATATATATAAATCTGTATACCTTACTGAATAATTTGCTCACTCTTATTTTTATTTTTACTAACCTTTTGTATTAGATGGTTCGGTACTCAATCACATGCAGTCAAATTCTAGGAATAGCTATTTGAAGACAAAATTAGGTTTTTGGATTAGTTTATGCATAATTTTAATCTTGACAGTAGTTTTAAGTGTTAATTTTATTTCAACTGTCAAGTATTGTATTTTCAGATGGTGATAAGAGTTGATGTTAGTGTATGAGTATAATCTCAGTTTCTTTTAGCTGTTCAATTGGATTATGATTTTTTATTACCCTAATTGTAACATAAATGACTTTCTTTACATATGATTTGAGATCATATGTTAATGGTATTTGAAATCTCTCTTAGATGTGACTTTTAGAGTGTGTGATTTGAATTATTATTTTATTTCAAGCTATTTGTCATTATCATGTCCTAAATTATGATCCCAAAATTAACTATTAGCCAATTATTACTAATTAATCAATTAACCATCTAATAAACATTTAGACGTGAGTTTCATGTCGATACTTCGACTGACTACAAATAAATAAAATAAACCATACATAGGATTTGAATATGTGCCACGTCATCATGTGGCTCCGACATTGATCCAAACTGTAACGTCAGATCTTATATACGGAGTTATGCTTATCTAATACACATAATCATAGTTTAAAAATTGATCTAAAATTTAAAACCTACTGTTGTCCACTCCCGTTAGTCCTAATGACATCCATGACTCATCAACCATAAATCACATAACGACATCCATAAGACACCAATTAAATTGCTGCTCATCACATAAGGTACAAATCGAAGAAATGGATACCACAAACATATAAACTACTACCCAAAAACACATTATAATTGTGACAGACCACGGTTTCTTAACCGAAAATCGACAAGGCCCTGGTTATAAAATGGCCGTCAGACTAATACAAACCCGTACAATATTCTTGTACAATACATATAAATATTGTAAAGATCGTGTTTCTAAGACTTAGTCTCTCACAGCCTGAATGGAAAAAATGGCCTAAATAGCTAAACGACCGGTTAAGAATTGCCGATCGATCGGTCAATAATTGTTGATCGGCAAGATATAGTTGTTGACCAGATTGAATCGTTGACCGAAATAGATGGTTGCCCGTATTAGAAAGTAGACCAGTTAAGATAATAGCAAAATAGGATGGTTGACCAAAACTAGAATAGTTGACCGAAAGTATTGTAGTTGACCAAAATTATAGTCATTGACCGGAATTAAGAGTTAACTAGAACAACCTTAAAACCACAGTTTGTAACCGATCAGAAAAAACCGAGGTCATTAGGTAGAGATTGAGATTATTTGGGAATTAAAATGAGACTGAGGACTCAGAGATCGAGGACTCAAAGAGTGAGAACGAGAGATAGTAACCATATTGGATAGATGATCGGAGTAGATTGATGGCAGGAATGAATCGTTGACTGGTTGTGAGAGTTGATTGACTAACCAAATCAGAGTAGATGACCAACTCGTAACTACTCCGCTGACCTTCTAGAAGAAAAAATAGAGTAGAAAAATAAATATCAAGTAGGTGACTTACCCCCACTTACTCTTACCTAACCCATTGTCTATAAATACTGAATTTGATAGTTAGAAAAGGAGTTCGACATCTGGCAGAAACACGAAGGAGAAGGAGAAGAGAAGAGTCTTGGGTCAGATTTGAGTAAGGGGATTCGTGAATCAGGCAAGTGTACCGTATTTTTATCTTTGGTTGTTAATTCTTGCTCAAATCCTTCAGGTATTATTGTTCTAATGCTTTCTTTGCTATATTTCTACGTACTACATGTCATGATAATTTCTTTCTCATATTTTATGAAGAAATTTCATATTCAACATATAAGTTATGTTTTACATGTGGAATTATGTCCTACGGTTCATGCTTGGAAACTGTTAAAATCCCTTTTGTTTAAGCCATGGTGCATGGATAAGTCATCTCCATGTTTAATTACTATCAACCCATATCAGTTTTCTTATCTCATCTATTTGCATGTTTGTTAACCGTTTATAAAAGTAAGATCTGCTCTTTAAGAACACTGGTCATTTGAAGCTCAAGATTTTGATTTATGATGATTAAGTAGTTGTAGGCCTAAAATGTAGCCAGTTTCGATATATGATGGCCAAGTAGCTGTAGGTATAAAATGTAGCCAGTTTTGATATATAATAGCCGAGCAGTTGCAGGCCTAAAATGTAGTCAGTTTCGATATATAATTGCCAAATAGCTGTAGGTGTAAAATGTAGCCAGTTTTGATATATGATAGTCGAATAGTTGTAGGTCTAAAATGTAGCCAATTATGATAAAGGAATGTTGGTTTTGGATTTGAATTTGTTTGGAAATCAGTTTTCATGAAAATGCATTTGACTCAGGTTTTATATTCATGTATGCCGATGCTCTCATTTTCGTTTCTTATGATTTTATTTCAAAGTTATATTTATGCATACATTTACTTATTTGTACCTTATTGAGCAATCTTGTAACAACCCGAATTTTTATCCATAATAAATTGGGATTAATTATTATTTTGATAATTTGGGCATGAAAAAAATTAATTAAATATTATGAAATTTTGGAGGATATTTAGATTTGTTAAGTTGGTATCTGAGGTGCGCCCGTTCGGTCACCCGAGTATCGATTTGGGTATTAGATTAAAGAAAACGGAATATATAATAATAATAATAATAATAATAATAATAATAAAGAAAACGGGGATCGATAGAGTGGGGGGGTTTCAGGGGCGAGGATTTGAGAGAAGAAAGAGAGAGAGAGAGAGAGAGGAAGGCAGTGCCGAGGGAGGCGTTGTGGTGGTCGGTGGTGGCCGCGCAGCGGTGACTTGCTGGTGTGGTGGGGTGGAGCAACGGTGGCAGCTGTGGGAGGCCGGCGTGGAGGGAGAACCGCGCGAAGGAAAAGAGGAGGAAACGACAGTGCCCGATTCAGACTTCGAGCTAGTTGGAAAAGTCGTAAATCCGGTTGAGGTAAGTGCACCCATACTCTCCTTTTTCGTTTTTATGCACGTTTATTTCTAGTCGGCATTGTTTAGCCTCTCCCCGGGTGGTTTCAGTTTCCAATTTTTGGGGTTTTTGCTTAAATTTGCTCTAGAGTATTATTACCCATAACCCTAGCATGAAATTATTTTTAATTTTGTGTCCAATTTGTGATATTTATGTGGATTTTCGCACCTGGTACCATTCACCCGCGCCCAGACCAATTTCACCCGTTATTTTGGAAGTTATGCATGAATTGGCCTTAGGTAATTATTACCCATAACTTGAGCATGCAAATATGTTAATTTCGTGCCCGATTTAGTAGTTTTGACCCATTTTTGGACACCAAATCCTAAACCCGCACCTCAGAGGAGGCCACCGATTAAATTAAATTTTATGCATAAATTAGCTTTAGAACATGGTTACCACATGTTGAATATGCTAATTTATTAATTGGGTGTCCAAATTGGTATTTTACATGGTTTTGTACTCACCGGAACCCAAACCCACTCTCCTTCAAAATTTACCCGAATTGATTGTAATCTATGCATGATTTGACTTTGAAAATTCGTAATTCTTATTTTATGGACGCAGGCACCCTGTATGTTGGGTAATTATGCCAAAGGAATTATATATGATAATATTTATGTATCCCAGAAATATAGTTGGATATAAATAATGATATTTAATCGCATATACGTCAAATGTATCATATAGTAAATGCTCTGAAAATTATGTTGCATGCTTTGAAAAGGCATTCGATATTCGGACGATCTAAAGTCACTTTCGGCTTTTAGCTATAAGAATTTCTACATATTCCAAGCTTTATGATAAATCATGTACGTATCATGAACATATTAATCCGAAATATTCCGAAAATCATGTTACAAACCAATTGTCATGAAGCATCGATCGAAAACTTTAAGAACTCTATCTAGCATAATATTAACAAGAAATCCTAAATTTTCCTAAGCTCTAAAGGAAATTAGGTATGGAATCAAGAACACATGAGGAACCAAGCTTACATGAAATATGAAAATCTGTACCAAAATGTTAAGTTTCAAAGAAGAATTGTGCATGAACTATGATCGTGTGAGGACCAAAGCTCACAAAAATATGAAAATTTGTATCGAAATACGGCTATGGAAAGAAGAAAGAAAATTCGATGTTGGAGGGACTTCTGTAATTGAGAAATGGACTTTTGGACTAATGGATTTTCGGAACGTTCTCTGGCAGAGTGGGAATGATGGATTTTGTACTTGAGAACAGAATTTCCTAAAGAACAAGAACTCAGGCTGAGAGTTATGGATAACAAATTTAGACATGCCAAAATATTACGGTGAAAACTCAAGGATTATTCTGGCCGTGTTTCTTGGTCATGTTTTATTGCGGGTGATATTCTCGGCATGCCTTTGTATGTTGTAGTGGGATGTCGTTGTCTGTTTTGGAGCCACTGGGTAGAAGATAGGCCCCGTCTACAAGAATTGGTATGTAGATGGCTCGCCCCTGGGTCTAAAATGGGAGGAGATTAGACTTTTGATTGTGTAGGTGCACACAATTTGGGGCATGACCAACCGTTTCTTTGTCAGTGAGACCTATTGATCTTGACCCCCAAATGAAACAAATCTTCAATATAAATTAATAACTAAGACAAGACAAAAGAATGAATCAAAGAAATATGAAACGAATTATGAAAGCATTCCTTATTGAATCATGAAATATAATATCATATGCATCACTGTCCTTCGTATATGTATTGTTATGTTTTGAACCTGAAACTGTGCATGTCTTTCGATATATCGTTACATTTTGAACATGAACATGCATGTTCCTCAATGTTTTTATGTGCCTTATTGAGCATTTGGCTCACCCTTACTATTTTTCTCCCTCCAAATGATTATGAGTTACATCCGTTGAGGCAAGGTAGAAGATTTGAGTCAGCTAGACTCGAAGACATTGAAGATGACCCTATGGACTTAGTTTTGTAGCCTCAGGATTTCTTATAGAATATTTTATATTTTTGATGATTTTTTTTCATAGATGTTTTCATATGATGATGTTGATGATAAGGAATATCCATAATATAGTTTCCATTGTATTGTTGAATATATATGCTTCCGTAGGTACTTATGGTTAATTTTGGATACCTTGTGGCATCTGTTCTGAGCTAACGTCGTACCGAAGTTATGACATTGGTGCAATGTAAAATTTTATGGCGTTTGGATCCTGTGTGTTGTTGATGGATGTGTTGTAGTAGATTCTGTGGATTATTTTTGAGTCCTTCATTGGGATGTTTTTTTTGTGGATTGTAATTATTGTACAGAATATTTACAGGTTTTATATTTGTCCAACATCCATATTACAGTCAAAACTTTGCCAGATTTTTGATAGAAAATATGGGACGTCACAAATCTGCTCACTCTTTGCTATTTTTCTTACCTTCAGACAAATAAGAATTCATGCCTGATGAGAAAGAGTAGAGCCGGACGAACAAGTTAGGCAGGTAGACCGATTTGGATTCATGTAATAGTTTTTGTTCAACTTGATGTATTTTTGGTCATTTTGGAGACTTTGTATAATGATTTCACTGTATAAATCAATGGATAATTATATGTTTTCACTGAATTTTATGGTTTGAGTAATTTTGGTTTCTAGTGGCATCTCATTCGTTAAATGCTCCTTCCTATAGCCGACCAAAAAGATAAGGCCGATGAAGAATCTTGGCCGGCCAAATTGTGGCTAACTTAAGAAGTCCGCCTGTTTGAATCCTGTGTATGCTATTATGTTTAAATTATATATGATTATTTATATTCATCTCATTAATCATTTGCCTTGTGTTTTGGACGGACGAATGGGATAACCCAGTAGAGCTCCAGTCTATCACACTTAGTATGAATACTGACGGAGGTCATTAGAAGATTATGACCGCGATCCATCACAGATATCCAAAACAGACAACACAGGATCCAAATGCCATAATTATTTTTGGCTCTAACGTCGTATCTTCGGACACAACGTCGGATAGAGAGATGCCACTAGATACTAAAATACAAACCACTGTAATCAAGTGGAAGCATATATATAACAATTAATATAGCGGCGGAACTAAATTATCTGTACATCCTCAATACAACAGATACAAATTCATCTCAATATACAAGAAGTCCTCCAAGCATAAGTATAGAGCCTCAAAATCCAAGTCCACAAAATAATCCTCTAAGTCTTCTGCCTAGCCGACTTCTAATCCTCTACTCTGCTTGATTAGGCATAAGCTCGTACTTATTTGAAGGTAAGAAAATAGTAAGGAGTGAGCTTGATACTCAGTAAGGTACAATATAATCAAGGACAATAAGTATTATACTCAAACTAAAACAAAGGAAGGGAGTAGGAGCAAGATATAAATGCATGAATATGAAACATCATCAAATACAATTTTGGAACACATTCACCTTTTCTGATTTTATATCTGGTTCTTTTAAGTTATAAAATATGCAAATATTTCTTTATCATTGCGGAGTAGGGCCAGTAAGCATTACCAGCTAACGGAGTAGACAAATTGAGGAAAGGATTGTATTCGGTCCACACAATTTAAGGCCTACCCACGTATCTTAAATTTAACGTTTCGTGGTAGACGGTATACCTATAATCCCAAATATATTGGGCAAATAGTCCTTATTCTTATGTAACCATAGCATACCTCATGGCTCACGACAATTCCTCGATTTACCACTGTAATATTTTAAGGCATGTCAGAGAATACTACCATCTGAAATATAAATTATTGGTCCAATTTTATGATTTCTTTTTATATTTCATATTAAAAACTCTGTACAAATATTCATACTTCTTTTTCTTTAAACTTCTCACACTGGGAAAAAGTTTCAAATATCAAATAGCAGATAACAAATTGCAGGGTTCTAATTACTTGATATAAATTCATAGTTTCATATCCTTACAAATATAAATACAGATTTTATATTATGATAGATACAGATACATATTTTTCATATTCTTGTGGGCTTAAGTCTTCACATACCTTTAAATATATATACAAATTATCTTACAGTTTGGAATATTTAAGAAATTCTTACCATAATGAGCTAAATATAACTTTAGAGCTTCCGGACGATAAATTCCTTCATTAACTATTCATAACATAATTTTTGAAATGTACAAAATATCATATATAATTTATATGTAAATAAATATCAAATAATCAAGATAAAAACGTTAATAAAGTTAGGATTTCAATTATACCCTAAATTACACGGGTAAAAATGCTGGGACATGGGTTAGGGTTTTCACATGTACAAAACTATATAAAACTATATAATCGGATATCCAATCGATAAATAATCATGTTTCAGTCATGGGTATTCATATTCTAAAGCCAAATCATGCAATAATTTAAAAAATAAACGGGTAAATCTAATGGGTCGCGGGTTAGGGTTTTAGGAAGCCATAAACCGCACAAATCTAAGAAATCGGACATGAAATTGACATATGTGCATACTCAAGTCATAGGCAATATAAAATATAAATTTAATCGGGTATCAGAATGAAGATAGTTGAAGAAAACGAAACAAAAAGTGTAAAAAATGAAAGAGAAAGGAATGAGTGCACTTGTCTCGACCCGATTTATAACTTTTATAACTAGCTCTAAGCTGGATTCGGACTTGGAAGCCTCAATCTCCTCCTTCTCTCTCTTCTAATTCGTGCTCCCTGTTTCTCCTCTCTCTCTTCCCATGTAGAAATGATGTGGAAGAAGACCGTTGTGCATTTATAACGCGGGCTGGGGCTCTTCAGGTGCACTATTGCTGGATCCGGTGCTTGAGCCAGTATCGAGCATCCCTCTGTTAGAATCCGTGCTCGATAGGGTGCTCGAACCCATGTCAGGCGTGGGTCAAGCCTGGAGCAGGCCTGCAGCGAGCCAGCTTCGCGTACATGCTATATGGGACCCGTTTCAACCATTCTAACCCAATATTTCATACCTTTGGACCATAATTTTGATTATATTAACTTAATAAGTCGTGATTATTATAATTTAAAACTAGAATCTTATTTATGGATTAACTTTTCAATGTTAACAACGCCGGTTCCCAATTTTGTCAATTCCGTATCTTTAGGCTTTTCCATCCAATTTCTTCCATACCCTTTGATCTCGATTCATTTGTATTAACTTAATTACTACTAATTATCATATTTTAAAAACTGGCACCTTACAATAATATTTCAAACATTTTAAAGCTATCCAAAAATTGAATATAGCGCATTAACGACTATCCAGAATTGAAATACGGCAGCACAACTTTATAATTTCATATTCTACATTCTCTAAACATTAACATTCTTGAGTCCTACTCGTCATCTAAGTATCCGAATATCTCATTTGAAGGGGTTAGTAACAAAGAAGTAATGAGTGAGCCAAAAACTCAGTAAGATATGTAATATACTAAATGATCATATATAATTTGTATTTAAAATATATCAGAAGCTATTGAAAGGATAGTGAATCATAATTTGATACACTGACATGAAATACCATAATATCTATACATAATATTTAGTTTTAATCTTTCCCAAAATTCTTTATCATAATCTGATTTATTTCTTATCATCAAAACATGCAAAAAATTAATTTTCTTATGGATCAAGGGCGAGTAGGCCTTAATATCTAAAACAGTGGATAATCAAAACCTGAGTTATATTTATTTTTATACAATCAAAGGTCGTATGCTACTACTCAAGACTCATAGATATGTTGTCATATATATAACCCTATACACTGGGCCAAACACATTTTTATATTTATAGATGATAGGTTTGAACCTTAATTTACCATTATAATATACTAAGGCATGTCATAATACACTGTCCGCTAAAATATAACTATGGTTTAATGCATATTTGTAGGAAATGTGACAGACCTGATTAATTAAAAATATTATTTGTTCTAATATCCGTAAAAATCCAAATACAAATCATTCAAAATAAAAATTATAAATAACACCAAGTATACACAGGATCTAAAATCTACCACAAATAAATACGTGGTTTCAATGTCATATCTCTCGATATAATGTTGAGACATAAAGATGCCACTAGGTACCTAAAATTAAACCATAATAACCTATGAAAATATATAAAATCATCGATATAAAGTGAAAACTAAACTCATCTGAATATTATCAATATAAACAAAATACATCATCTCCATCCAATAAGTATACAAGTCATCCATACATATGAACAAATCCACAAAATTCATCCTTCAAGGCCTAGTAACCTGCGACCTCTAATCTTTCTTATCAGGCCTCAGCTCGTGCATATATGAAGGTAGGAAAATAGCAATAGAGTAAGCTAAATACTCAATAAGGTACAATTATAATCAAAGACATGCACATTATACTTTAAAACATATAAGAAATACCGAATAGGATTATGATTCAGATACATAAACATAAAGGTATGATCAAATATATTTTCGGAGCACATTTAACTTTTATAACTTGTTTCTGATTTTCTTTGAATACAGATATTACATTTAAATTTCTTATTTTACTTCTGATTTATTTAGTTCTAAAATATGCGGAAATTTTATTTATATTTAGGGATTAGGGCTAGTAGGCCTTACCAACAAATAGAAGCAGATATCGAGGAAACAGATTGTATTTACTCCATACAATCGAAATGCCTTATCCTTCTAATTCTGCCAGAGGTCAAACGTACAGAACCCTTCACATAAACTCCCATGGTAGGACATTTTTTTTAATACCATTGTAATATTCTAAGGCATGTCAGAAAATACTACCATCTGAAATATAAATTCTTGATCCAATTTTATGATTACTTTTTCATGTTTCAATTAGAAACTCTATACAAACACACTGATATTGAAAATAGATAATGGATACTGCTAATAGATTCCAATACTGACAACATAATTACAGACAACGGATATGGATGACAGATACCGATACTAATAGCGGATAACAAATTACATATATGGATGGTAGTTTTTGGTACTAACGATGGATAAATATTCTGTACAACACAGCATACAATCCACAATACATATCACAGGATCCAAAGCCACAAAATTTCACATGGTACCAACGTCATAATTTCGGTATGACGTTGGCTCAGAGTAGATGCCACTAGGTACCTAACTATCCATAACAAAATTTGTGAAAGTATAAACATTTATCAATACAGTGAAAACTACACTACAGGTATATCCTCACCATCGACATCATCATATGCATACATCTATGTATAAAATACATTAGAAATACAGAATAATCCTATTAGAAGACATAAGACTGCAAAACTAAGTTCATAAGACTATCTTGATCATCTTCCAATGTCTTCAATACCTAGCTGACTCAAACCTCTACCCTGTCTCGGCGAGTGCAACTTATACTCATCTTGAGAGAGAAAAATAGTAAGGGTGAGTCAAAAATTTAATAAGATACACACATATATATATATATCAATGACATACATAATTTTATATTTAAAATATAATAATGCATAAATGAAGGATAGAGATACATATGAGACTATAAATCATGATTCAGAAGTGATGCTTTCATGATTTGTTTCAATTTCCTTCAGTTCATTTCCTTTGTTTTTTCTTACTTATTAATTTATATCAAAAATTTATTTCGTTTGGGAGTCAAGATCAGTAGGCTTCACTAATAAAAGAGCAGTCGATCGTAACCTGAATTGTGTGTGCTCTTACACAATCAAAAGTTATCTCCTCCTACTCAAAATCTAGAGGCGAGCTGTCTACATACCATCCCTATAGATTGGACCAATAGCCGCAAGCGGATCCAAAACAAACAACCATCCATTATAATATATTAAGGCATGCCAAGAAATATTATCCGCTATAAAACACAGTCAGGATACACGGCCAAAGTAGTCCTTAAGTTTTTACTATAATATTAATTGCATGTCAAAGTTTATTATCCGAATCCTTGATCCAAATTCTTAGTTCCTTATTTTATTAGGGAATTCTGCTATTAAGTATAAAATCTTCATTTCCACTCTGTTGGAGAACGTTTCAATCAATCCAAAATTCATAGTTCTAGAGAACGGTTCATAAGTTCATAACTTATTTATAGAATTTTCTTCACCATCAGATTTTCTTTTCCATAAGCATATTTTGATACAATTTTTCATATTCTTTGTGAGTTTGATTTCTTACGCATTCAAAATTTCATGCATAACTCTTTTTCGGAGTTTGGAAAAATTAAGAATTTATTTTCATTTTATGCCAAATAGAATTGTAAGGCTTTCGATCTATAATTCTTTCATCATTTGTTCATGACATGATTTTTGAAACATGCTAAATTAACAGATTCATAATATATATATAAATCATCATAAGGCTTGGAACATGTAAGAAATTCTTACTATCATAAGCCGAACGTAGCTTTAAAGCGTCTGGATATCAAATACCTTCCCAAAAGCATAGAACATAAATTCCAAAGCTAAATCGTGTATAAATTATAATTAATTCAGATAAAGTCTAAAGGGGGTGCGGGTTAAGGTTCTGGTAAGCATAAAGCCATACGAAACTACTAATTCGGATACCTAATTGATAATTTAACATGTTCAAGATGCGAGTAACAATGTTCTAAATCCAATTTATGCATAAATTCCAACTTAACAGGTTAATCATCCGGGGTGTGGGGTTAGGATTTCATGTCCTAAAACGGGTCAAAACTACAAAATCAGATATAAAATTTACAAATTTGCATGCGTGTTTAAGTCATGGGTAACAATTATCTAATACCAAATCACGCATAAAATCTAAAATAATAGGTGGAATCGGTCCGAGCGCTGGTTAGGATTTTTGGGTGCAAAAAACTGTCCAAATATCATAAATCGGATACGAAATTAAAATATTTTTTACTTGGGTCATGGGTAATACAAAATATAAACTTATTCAAGTATTAGAACGAGAATCTAAAAAAAATAGAATAAAGTGTATAATAATAAAAGAGGAGAATATATGTGCACTTGTCTTAACTCAATTTATCATTTATCTAACTTGCTTGAGCTCGGAATCAAACTCGGGAACCTCATATTCCCCATTCTCTCACTTCTCCTCCCCCTCTCTTTCTTTCTCCTCCGGATCATTCGAAAATGGCCAAAGAAAAGCCTGTTGTGCCTTTAAATCGCGAGCTGGCGCTCAAGCCCCCTAGTTCGACGCAGGGCAGGCACGCCTACATTGTTTCTAATATATGTCCAGGGCGGTCGAGCATCTAGTAGGCATTGGCCCACGAGCTCAGGCGCCTGTGGCATAGTCTAAGGCGCCCGGCGGGCCTTCTCCTGCCGACACCCCCACGGTTCCGAAACTTAATTTTTTTCACATAAATTAAGTTCAATTTTGATCATATTAATTTAAGTATTTACAATTATGATGTTTAGGAATCGGTACATCATAGTATTTATTTGTGATTACAAGACAAATGGCCGCGCATTCTCACATCGTTTGGTCTTTTTTCTTTTTTTAGAAAGTGTCCGAAACCTAGTTAATCAAATTATGGCTTCCCTATTTCCTTATATTATGTTTGAATTTCATTTAGCTTTTTAGAGTAGACAATTGTTTTCACTTCAATTTGTTTTTCCTTTTTTAAATTATGATATTGAGAATTTGAGGCTTTGTTGAAAAAGTTTATTTTGATAATTTTGTTGTGATAATCATATAAATATTTTTAATCTTTGCCACCCATAAGTTGGCTAGGTGATTAAGAATCCACAATTTGAAATTCCTCAAAGTTGAAATTTGGCATTAAAAATGCATAAAATTATTGTTCTTATGGGTGTTTCTCCTATAATTCAAGTCCTATTTAGTGTTCCTTTTCATACTAAACTAATAGACCACATGTCTAAATTGACAATAAATAATAATAATTGGTGGACTCAATTTTCTAAGAATATACTATATTGATGGAATTTATCACCAATTTAATGTTTGATTATGTGCAATTTGTTCCATTGGTAAGATTTAATTTATAAATAAAGATAAATTAGATATGAATAAAAGCAACTAACTTAAAAAGATGTCAATATTTTGGTAGTGTTGAGATATAACTTCAAGCAAATCTTGTCAATATTTGTAGTAGCTTTTGAGATATAACGACACGCAAATATACACTTACTTGAATCATCAGCTAGCCATCTCAATTTCACAATCAGAAGGCTGATTCAAAGGTTTGATCGACGATGATGGTGAAACATAATTGCTTTCACTTTCAGAATTGAAGGCGAAATTTAGATTATTATCTTCCAAGTAACTAAACGGATTTGGCGGCAGAGCAATCTCAACAGCACCCTCTAACATCTTTACCACGGTGCTCATTAGTGGCCGTTTTGCTGGCAAATACTGGACGCACCAGAGAGCCACCAGCACCATTCGTTTTGCCTTCTCCCTATTCTCTTCTGGAACTCCGCAACTTGAGATCATCTCCGGTAGCTCGTTCTTTTTTAGCATTTCGTAAGTCCATCGTGGCAACCACTCTCGGCTGCATCCGATTAGATTGGCATCATGGTTTCTTCGTTGCCCTACGATTTCGAATAGGAGCATTCCGAAGCTATAAACGTCGCACTTGTATGTCACTGGGTACGGTGCCCATAGCTCGGGGGCGGCATATCCCGGAGTACCTTTTTTGGTGAAAAATTTTTAAATTTATTAGATATGATTTTTATTTTTAAAAATAAAAAATAAGAAAATTAAGCAATCCAACAAAAATGATTTTTGTAGGGCAAGACGAAGACATCGAGAGAAAGAGAGAGAGGAGGACGGTTACCTCTCCAGCCGGACATGAGAACATGTGTGCTGTTTAGATTGTAGAGCTTTGCTAGTCCAAAATCGGCGACTTTAGGGTTCAAACTTGAATCAAGAAGTACGTTTCCTGGTTTGATATCGTAATGAATTATTCTCTGTTGACATTCCTCATGTAAATACGCGATCCCTTTAGCTGTTCCGATCGCGATCTCATGTGACTTTTCCCACTCGATTGTTCTTGTTGGATCGCCAAACAAGAGTTTATCAAGCGAACCGTTCTCCATGTACTCATAAACTAGGCCTTGCATACTGGGGTCGAAGCAGAAGCCATAAAGTTTCACTAGATTGATGTGGTAAGTTCTTCCTATTGTTCCTACTTCCGCCATGAATTGCTCTTCCATTCTCTTACCTATCCCAGAAAAGCGCACACAGAGTACAGGAGAAAATTGAAAGAACTCAGAAAATCAATTGCCTCGGTTAAATTATTAAGATATATTGCATTACCCTTCTAATTCGATATTAAATAGCCTTCTTTATGTGAATTTAGGCTTCCTTTTTCATTTTCATGGAAGTCGAATGAGTTATGTTGGGATGAAGTGAATTGTTTTTTTGTTTTTTCATGTTTGAGTATCTGTTAAGTAACAGAAGATGACAAAAGGTGTGAGAATAAAAGGGAAAAAAGAAAAAAAATTATTTAATTTTAAAATAAAATAAAATGATATTTACTTATTTATATAAAATAAAAAATTAACTTCAAAAATCATATTAAAATGTATTGAGTAGATATTATTATTTTAAATAGAAATTGATACATACCTTGAATCCGGATAGTTGTCTGAGTAGAATCGGGTTGGTTCTTTAAATTTTTAATCCAAATTATATGTACCATAATAATTTATGAGAGATTATAGAATATGAAATTCGCTTCTCGAAATATTCTTTAAGTTTAAGTTAGAAAATTTTTTAGAAAAATAAAAAATTATAATATGCTAAGAATTAGAGAGAGAGTAACAAATTGAAGTCTTGGGTCCGTTATATTCAATATACATAAGTGCATAAAGAATTGAAACTCTATATTGGTAAATTTTTGTTAGTGATTCCGATTTGGACTCATTTTTTTTGAGGAAAATAGGCGTATTTATAATTTTGCTATCAATTGGCATACCCTTCAAGAAAATGTATAAATGTATATTAATGGTGAAATTATATTGGTTAAAAATTAAATGGTCCAACTATTTTATAAGCTTTGATTTAACGCTTGTTCGTTATGTGTATTAACTGCTCATTTGCTTTGTTCGTATATCCTTTCGATTCATGCAATAGTTTGCCAGGATTAATTATTCGGATTTGTTAATCGCACGATCGTTTGACATCTCAATTATTTGTATTACTAGCAATTCGGCCTTTCTAATATTCGTAGTTCGATTGGATTCTTTTTTGTTCTCTGTCTAACAATTCAATCAATCCACATCCCTCCATGGGTTGACAATTTGTTGCCCTTTATAACGAGTTGGCCCAATCTCATGTTGGGCCGTACCAAATATCAACTTCCCATACTCAAATATTAAATTCAAATTTTGAGTATATTAAAATAAAAATTCAAGTGTTGTACTTTGAATATTGTTTGAATAGTCCTTTCTAAGGGAATCTTAATTAATGTATATTGATTACTGATTGTTCTTGTCTATTAAAACATGATTCGCTACTTTATTAATTAAAAATTGTTAACTATTTGATTACTTTTCTTTACTTCTAAACGCTCCATTTTGTGGCCTATTATTATTATTTTTCCATAAAAGGAGTTACCCTAATTTGATCTTTAACTAAATTTTAAGTCTAAATATCTGATGGAGATTTATTTGATTTTTAACTAAACCTCCAGTATAACATCCTCAATTTTTTGATTTTATTATTTTATAGAATTAAATTACCTAATTAGTTATTACAATTATTTAACTATTTTTAATAACAGTTAAATAATAAAAATTACATTATTGTGTATTAACAATTATTTTAGATTTGAAATTCTACAATTTGACTTAAAATTTTAATTTAAATTACTTAGTGGGCCATGTATAAGGAATTTTAATCGTGAGGACTGTTTTTGGGATAAAATTGTGAAGCCCATTTAGAGATTATTTTTTTACAATTTGAAAGACTAATTATAAAATAACAAATTGATAGATTTAAATTGTATATTAATTGGTTGAAAAATGAGTAGATATTTAGTCTTTAGACCTAATGAGCTTGGTTATTTGGATCAATAGATTAAATTTGGATATTTGAGTTATTAATTTGAGTTTAGATTGATTAGTCACTTTGATTGAGTTCACATAAATATAAAATTAAGAAATTAAATAAATACTTATATATTTAAATTAGATAGATCTTGATATATTAGAATTTGTTAACTAAAAATATAATTAAATTTAAAAAGGATCATACTAATAGAATTTAAGATAAAAATTTTTATCATTTGATAAATAAAAAAATTAACCAATATTCTGAAAATAAATATACAATAATAATAATAAACAACGAAAGAAGTAAGAAAAGAAAGAAATAAATTAGGAAAGAGAGAAAGAAAGAAATAAGAAAGGCAAGAAGAAGAGGTAGAAGGCGGCGCAAGTTGAAGCGGCAAGAAGAAGGAATAAATTGATGCCTGCATTGGGAGCGAAATCAATCCTAGACGTGGCTTCCCTCCATTGTTTAAGTAACAAAGTCAGTAGAGAAATGGTGGAGGAACTTGGAAGAGTGAAACGCAAAATCGCCGTCGCCGTTGCTGGAATAAAATTAAGAAATTGAGGCAAATAAATTCTTCCCTTTTCATTATTGATGTTAGTTTTCTTCCTGCATGCCTTGATTTTGGAGAAAATTGCCCGTATTTTATCGTGAGTAAAAGTCGGGTAAGAACAGGGAAATAGGCACAGGGCTCTGGCTACGGGGATTCGAAAGATTCACGATGAATTGGGGTGGGATAATTAGTGTATATATGCTACTTGTTTACTTATTCGAAGGCAAAAGTTAGGATTTTCGATAAAATTTTGTTTGGAATTAAAGGAGAAAGGTGGAACAATGGATTCACGCCAGCTTCGTGTTGGGGCAAGACCGGGCGCTCGGACAGAATGCCTCTTGAGCGCAACGACCGAGAGGACAAAGTTCTCGGAGT